>QGMI01000953.1:0-15384 GCA_007821535.1 Lachnellula occidentalis | reverse complement strand
CTTATATTATTTATTATGCTTTATTTTAATCTACTTTAATATTACTTTTATTTTTTAATCTATTATTATATCTTTTGCTTTAAATAATTTTAAATTCTTTTACTTATATTTCTATCTTTGCTTTAATTAAAAGATACTTCTAAAGATTTAAAAAAAGCAGGCGTATAAAAGTAAAGTAGTAGTACTACTAATTACTAAAGGTTAATTAGTTTAATATCTTTTAGAAGTAGTTTAAGCTAACCTTTTTTTAAAAGCTATTACTTTTCTAAAGACTGCTTATAAAGGAAGGTTACTATACTAGTAGTAAGAAGATTCTAGTATAGATTCTATTATAGTAGATCTAATTCTTTTATCTAGTAAGGCAGATTTAACTTTAGTATTAGCTATTAATACTACTTCTATTATCATATCTATATAGAAGCTAGATAAGATTTCAAGTCGAGATAAGAAGCCTATTAATAATACTCTTATAGAATAGCTTTAAGGAGCAAGTATATTAAAGCTAGATATATCGAAGTATATATTAGAATAGATTATATTAAAGTCGGTTATATTAGAGTTAGTTGTATCTAGATCTATTATACTATTACTAGCTTTATAATAGGTATACCTTATACTAGGTAATATTCTAACTTTTATAATTAAAGAGGTAGGAATATAAAAAGAGATAAACTAGTAGGCAAATATGACTATTAGAAAGAATAATTAGGTCTTTAATCTAGATCCTTCTTAAAGTAGTAATAGTAATTAGATTTTATACTAGGTATATAAGAATATAGTAGGTAGGACTAAATAGGATAATACTTATATTCTAGTATCTAGTTTAATTACTAGTATAGTAAGATTAGAAGGTACTATATAGTAGATATTTAATAAGTAGAAGTCGAAGCATATAACGTTTCAAGTTTATATAAAGATAGGGCTAGGGGTAGCTACTAGTCTTCGGGCTATATTAATAGATAGGCTTTATTAGAAGAATATAATTAATATAATAGACATAATAGATAGAAAGGATAATTTTTTCTTTTCTATTAATAAGCGCAATCTCTAGCCTTTTAATGCTAAGAAACCTTATCTATATTTATTTAATATATAATAAGTGCTCTTTTATACTAAAAGTTTAAGGATTAAGATTACAGATTTACTAAATAACTATCTTATTATAGTAGCGTTTCTTTTCCGCTTTTAGAAGTATACTTTTAAGAATAGCAATTCTTAGTATAAGTATTACTAGATCCTATAGAGTATTTATTATACTAGAGACCTTATATAAGTAAAGGTATATAAGATAAAGTAGTCTTTAGTAAACATTCTTAGAAGTTTAAAGAAACTATAAATTAAATAGTTATTTATTAAAAGGCTAAAGCTGTTTTTCTTTTTTAGTTATTTATATAATAGAAATATATTACATTTCTCTAGTTATAAGCTAAGGTATTAGTATATATGCTTCTAACTAACTATTACTTCTAATAATACTTATATAGGAAGGTATCTATATTATATCAGGTTTAGGTAATATATGAATTAGTTATATGCTAAAAGGAAAACTATAACCTAGTAAAGTAGCTTTATAGTTTTTAGAATTATATTTTTAGAAATCTGTATTTTATTTTATAAGCAATTTAATTACCTATACCTAGCGCTTTATAGTCCTTAAGAATAGCCTAATAATAACTATATTTAGTCGGAATATCTATTATAGAAGATAAGAAGTAATTTAGATAGAAGTATATTATTATATTTACTATAAGTTGCTAGAAAGCTTTCTTTAAAAAGTCTTAGAAGATAATTATATCTAATTAGAATACCTATTATAGAAGATAAAGAGCAATTTAGATAGAAGTATTAGAAGACAATTATATCTAGTTGAAATACCTATTATAAAGAATAGAAAGCAATTTAGATAGAAGTATTAAAAGACGACTATATCTAGTCGAAATACCTATTATAGAAAATAGAAAGCAATTTAGATAGAAGTATATTAATAACTATATCTAGTCGAAATACCTATTATAGAAGATAGAGAGCAATTTAGACAGAGGCATATTAACGACTATATCTAGTCGAAATATCTATTATAGAAAATAGGAAGCAATTTAGATAGAAGTATATTAATAACTATATCTAGTTAAAATACCTATTATAGAAGATAGAGAGCAATTTAGATAGAGGTATATTAATAACTATATCTAGTCGAAATACCTATTATAGAGAATAGAGAGCAATTTAAATAAAGGTATATTACTATTATTAGTATACTTAGCTTAGTTAAAATTATTCCTTTATTTAATCTTCTGCCTATAAGAGAAATTCTTTATCCTTTTACTAAACTAAATCCTTTTACTAATTTAAATTAAGTAGTAGATAATTATTATTTCTATATCTCCTTTATCCCTTCTATCTATTCTTACTATATTCTACTTAGATATCCGCTACTATTATTCTACTATCTCTTTTACTAAATCCGTCTATAGCTATATATTTATTATCTCTTTATCCTCTTTATCCTTAATAGAAAGAAGCTAGGTATATAGCTATATATTTATTATCTCTTTATCCTTCTTATTTTTAATAGAAGGAAGCTAGATATTAATACTATACTCTATAACTAAGGTAGGAGCTAGCGAGGTCTTATAATTATCTAGAATAAAAGAGGATACTTATAAAGTATTATCCTTTAAGCTATTAGTAGTACTATCCTCTAAGCTATTAGTAGTACCTATAATAGAAGGTAGTAATATAAGTATTTAAGTTAGTTAGATATATTAAGAAGTAAAGATAAGAAACTAATAGGTATCTGCCTAGTAAGGAGTATAACTACTCTTAGTAGGTTACTCCTTTAGTTTATAGAACTCTCTAACTAGATAGAAGAGGCTTTATATGCCTATTATTCTTCTTATTATTATTACTTTTATATTATGCTTTAAGTATACTAATTTGCAATTTTAATTCTAATATCTTCTATCTTAGCAAGTTCTTCTAGTATATATTTAAGTCGACCTTTTAGCATTTTATTAATAGTAGTATTTTAGGTATAACGTCTTAGCGCTTTAAGCTTATAATAGTAGCTAATATAAAACTCTAGTATAATCAACTCTAAAAACTCTTTAAAGCCTTTAGTATAGTTAGGTTTAAGGAGATTATATTATAAACATTTAGCTTTCTAAAAGGTTACTAGTTAGTAGTAATAAGGTTTGAATTTCCTATTAGTATAATATGCTTTACTAGTATTAATATACTTCTAGTTTAATAGGTAGTTATTATTATCTCTAGTACTTTTAAAAGAACTTATAGCTATAGATCTAGTAGTATAATCAATTAATATATTTAGGACTATAAAGGTTAATATCTTCTACTCTATAGTTATATTTTAGTAGAAGGCTTAGAAATAAGCTTTTAAGTAAGTAGAAGATAGACTTAATAGTTATATATTAAGTAATTAAATAAGAATTAGGAATATTAAAAGGGAGTTAGAGAAGAGTATATATTAGATCGAAATTAGGAGGCTAGAGGTCTAGTAAATTAGAGCATTGAATAAAGTTGAAATTAGATAGTAGAGGTAAGAGTGAATTAGAGTAGAAATATAAGTTAGGCTTAAAGTAAGTTATAGGAAAGGTTTTCTATAAAGAAGTATAATTAAGAAAGGTTTAAAGTAGATATGAATTATCTTTAGATTATAGAAGCTAGTATATTAAACTAGATAAGTAGGTTGTATTTAGAGTTTGAATTAAAGGAAGGTAGAGGAGAGATATAAGTGAAGTTAGATAGTATTATAGATTATTAAATCATATCAATTCACTTTCTATTTAGAGTAAGTTTACTATATATTTTAATACTAATTTGCTACTTCTATAACGATTCTTCTTATATTATATATATCTCTTCTTTATAACTAATTCCTTTATCTCCTTTTCTATCTTTTATTAAGCGCGTATTATTAGACCTTCTCTATCTACTACTATCTTTATATCTCTATTCTAATCTATTAACCTTTTACTTAGATTCCTTTCTAATACTTTTAATTAAGCGTGTATTATTAAACCTCCTCTATCTTCTACTATTCTTATATCTTTATTCCAATCTATCTTCTACTATTCTTATATCTCTATTCTAATCTATTAACCCTTTACTTAGATTCCTTTCTAATACTATATATATTATTAAACCTCTTCTATCTTCTACTATCCTTATATCTCTATTCTAATCTAATAACCCTTTACTTAGATTCTTTTCTAATA
The DNA here is from genome assembly GCA_007821535.1 of Lachnellula occidentalis. Taxonomy (NCBI): domain Eukaryota; kingdom Fungi; phylum Ascomycota; class Leotiomycetes; order Helotiales; family Lachnaceae; genus Lachnellula; species Lachnellula occidentalis. The sequence goes on along the minus strand of QGMI01000953.1, from coordinate 11,146 downwards.
CTATATATATTATTAAACCTCTTCTATCTTCTACTATTCTTATATCTCTACTCTAATCTATTAACCCTTTACTTAGATTCCTTTCTAATACTCTTAATTAAGCGTATATTATAAAACCTCTTTTATTTTCTACTATCTTTATATCTCTACTTCTAATCTACCTATCTACTACTTAGATTTACCTTCTAATCTACTTATCTATTACTTAGATTTTCCTTAGATACTTTTAACCTTTACTAATATAGCAAACATCTATCTAACTTTTAGTATATAGCTAAATAATACTATATACTATTATAGCCTACTACTTAGAAATTATAATACCTATTTCTAAAGCTATCTAGTTATACTAGGTTATCCTTTTCCTAAGGTTTAAGGTATTAGTTAGAGTATTTGCAAAATAGCTAAGATTATAGCTAATACTTCTAGAATACTTATTATAAATATAATAGGCGCTTAATATTAGGTATATAAGGCATAGATTGCTTTCTTATTTATAAGTATACTAGAAGGAATACTATAATAGACTAAGACTAATATATATACTTAAAAGCGTATAAAGGATTACTAGGATATAGAAGGATCTATCTTTATTTAACTTATAAATTATATGCTAGATAATAGTATACTTTAAGAAAATGTATTAAGTATTAAAGTATACCTTATAGAAGGTATCCTAGGTTTGCCTATCCTAGTAATAGGTATATAGTAAGTCTCCTACTTCTAATATAAGTATAAACTAATATAGAATAGCTAGATTGCTATCCTTACTATAAATAAGAGGCCTAGTACTTTAATAGACCTTACTTTATAATAGTATTATATTACTAACTATCTATAGAACGTCCTATCTAAATAGTACTTTAATAAGAGGATAGTAATAAATCTACCTAGGCTAGATCTACTCCTAAGTAGTATCTAACCTTCTATAAGTTCTATAGTTCTATTATAGTAGTAGCTAGTTCCTATTTCCTAAATTCCTACTAGTCTAAATACAGATAGGTTTATTAATAGTATAATAGGTTTTATTAATATAGGATACCTAATATTAGGCCGAGTATATAAGTATAGGCTAAATATAATAGGCTAGAACGCGCTATACTAGAAGAAAGGTAGTAAGTCTAGCAAGGGAACTTCTAAGGGCTCTAGAAAGGTAGTTAGTAGTTAAATTAAAGATAAGGAGATAAAAGGGAGTTATAGGATAGAATAATAAGACATTTCTAGTATTAGGATCTTTAGAAGTATTTATAATAGTCTTTAGTTATAAGGGGTTCTATATTAGTTTTAGTTATAAGAGGAGATAGTCTTTAGTTATAAGAGGTTCTATATTAGTTTTAGTTATAAAGGGATCTATATTAGTTTTAGTTGCAAGGGGATCTATGATAGTCTTTAGTTATAAGAGGATCTATAATAGTTTTAGTTATAAGGGATTCTATAATAGTCCTAATTATAAGAGGTTCTATAATCATTTAATATAATATAAGGGTTTTACGCTCTATCTCTAACCTCTATCTTTTATACTAAAGTAGGATAGCCTCTCTAAGAGCCATATAATATTATTAGCAGTATATAGGCCGAAGGTCTATTATCTTATAATTTATATCTAGATACTAGTACTTAATACCTCTCTCTTTAAAGGAGCGCAATAGCTATTCTTTAGGTCCTCAGGCATATAATAGCTCTCTTTAGCGCTATGCTAGTGCTAGAAGCCCTGCTCTAACTTGCCCGAAGACCTTGGGAAGCTGTGCCCCGCAATATAGAAGTCACGTTACTTCATACAAACCCTGCTCTTCTGACGTGAAACTGAGAACAAAAGTTGGGAATACCCTCAAGAGCACGGACCAGGTCCATAAGCGAGCTATTAGCGCATAGATCCAGAACGTGACATCTATAAAATCAACCTTACTAAACTCAATTTAGGCCAACATAATTAAATAAGAGCCCCGAGAAACATGGAGGCAACTAGATAAAGAACTTCATATCTACAACACCCAATTCCTAAACTCACAACATTGCAATAGGCAATCCGCACTGAACCATCAACTTAGCATCATACAAGTCTCAATTGCTCGTCGTATACACACACCATCTGATATCTACCAAACGTATTTATTTCATTCGTCCAAGAACGCCTTGCTAATGCATGCCCGTTGTACGTCATGTACAAAAAGAAGCCCATATGTATATATACCCTCATCACTCATGCGTGCCTGGAATCAATAATCTCCCATAACGCTCTCAGAACGGCAACCCCACCTCCCTGCGTTTCTACTGTGCGGCCTCTATTGCGGTCATTTCTGTCTCCGGTGATGCCAACGTCGCTGTCCTTCCCACTATGTGTATGCTCATGGGTCTCAACACCAGTGTTGTTTTTCTTCCATGGTTCTGGCATATCCAGATTCCTATAATCCACTGCGCCAGCTGGTATTTCGACACTCATATCGTCATCTGGTGCATGTTCTTTCTCACCCCACCACATCCCAAACTTCCCTTCGCGGTTACGAGTCGAAAGCGCTGCATTGCCGTTATGTTGGAGCCAAGGCCCATATCTAGCACATTGGGCATCATGCCACTTCTTGACTTCGGCAAGTATGCCTCGAGCCTGTACAGCTGACTCATCGTCAGGAAGAACAAGGTGATCCGGCAGCCGCGCGCAGAACAATGTAAGGTGTTGAAAGAATATCCCCTTGAACGTTTGCCCATCCTGTGAGCATGTCCCCGATGCATCACAACTATCCTCCATGATTCCCGCTCTGCCCAGTCCATTCCATTTCCCTGCTGTGCTGTCTGAATGAGGAGCTTGCGACTGTAGATCCCACCCTGTTGCCGCTATGGTGCTTTGAGTGAGTGCATGGCCGTCTTGGAGGTAGGACTTGGCGCCTGTGGCTTCGTATAGACCTCGTTGGCCGGACAAGAGCACGCCTTGGTTGTATGTGAATACCATCTCATTGCGCTCATCGCAGCGGGTGTTGTTTGAGTTATTTCGAGCCCAGCCCGAAATGTGATAGCCGTCGACGTAGAGACCTGATGAATCGGTCATATTGCTAGTGTTTAGCCATTTGTATGCTTCGATTGCCGCGGCGAGGTATTTTGGGTCCTTTGGTCTGCCGGGCCAGTCCGCGGTTGTTTCGTTGTCGGATAGAGATTGGGAAGACATGAATGGAGAGGGGTTGTCGTCGCCGGGGAAATAGAGATACATGGATATGGAAGCTGATATGAATAATTCGTTGGTGATGGCGTTCTTGTAGGGCACGAGCCATGGAGACCAAATCATGCCTCCGCCGCAGAGAGACGTGTTCCAGCCTTGCGATGCTAAATCCCAGAATACGCGCGCCCGATGTGCGAATGCCGGGATCCATTGTCTGCCATACCAATGACCATTTGTGTAATGCATCTCTGAATGCTTGTTGATGAACTTTATGGTTTCCAGCCAGCCCAGCACAACCCAGAGAATGTCATCGTATGCTTCTTGTCGCAGCGCGAAGGCATCTTGGCCAAAGTAGTAGGCGACCAATTGAGAGAAGTATCTGTTGATCAGATTCTCGTTGAATTTCGGGGAGGAAGAGAGCGAGGAGAAGGACGTCGAAATGGTATTGAGGGAAGCCGCTACATGTGTCCCTATTACCGCAGAGGTCCAATCAATTCCATCTGGCCAAAAGCCTTGCCAGTCTTGAAAGTATTCGGATTGTAATACGTCCAGCGCATCGAGGAATGCGGGGAGGGTGCCCCGCGTGCCTGAGAGGTCGTCCCGCTCGGCGGGGAGAGGTTTCTGGCCATGTTCAAGAGGCAAGGGATCTGTGACTTGAAGAACCTGTTGCTCAGGTACTGCAATTGCCAGCGGTAAGGTGCACAGAAGAAGGATAGGAAGGTGATATAATCTATCGGTGCGCATGGTGAAAGATAGCAAAGTGGGAACGTCTAAGCTGGAACAGAAGCAGTTGGAAGAGAAGTAGGAAGCGGACGATCAAGGAGGGATTAACGAATACATCTATGGGTTACAAGAATATCAATTGAAGCGGTGGGATCATACGAGGCCATGTAGCTGTGAGTTGTAAGAGACGGTTCTGTCGTCCTCGTACTTCATGTTGTGCTCGCGCCCCACTTTATTGATTCTAGTTCAGCTTATTTTGAATTGCGGGGTTGGTCTCTAGCGTCGCCGATGCGCCCCTGACTCTCGCTTGGAATTAGTTGTCTCAAAGAAATCAAAACTCCAAAAATAGAGTAATAATTCAGTATAATTTCCGAATCGGGTAAGTTATAAGAGCTGAAATAAGGTCTTAGGAGCTATCTTAGGAGTGAGTAGAGTTATATAGTAGCTCTTAATATCTTATTAATTCTCTTTATATCAAATAAGTAGACCGGACTCTTTAAAAGGATTATTGATATATAGATTGCTTCTAGTAGTTCTTTGTTTGTTCTCATATTAACTTCTATATACCTTCGCGGGCCTCTCCACTTTTAATATATGTCGCTACTGCCGCACAAGCTAGATTTAGGTAGGACGGATATTATTCGAGGTTACTCATTCGTGCAAATTAGCGATAAAGCAAGCAAATCGCGTATAGGGTCTTTCACTATTTTATTCGCATAATATGAATTGCAGAGAGGCCCGCGAAGGTATATAGGAGTTAAGAAGTACCTTTTTGTAGACTCTGCGAGTGTTGAGGCTCCGATCTTTAAGCGAGCTTACTTCGGCCGGATATTTATCCGAAGTTATCCTAAAACTAATATAGACCAGAATAAGTACTTTCTCAATCAAATTCAATTGGGCGATTTGGCCGAGGTACGTGTTCCTTTGATAATTCTACAATTTGTATACACTCTTAACATCTATATAGCGGTTATGGCGCTAGTTTCAGGCTACTGAAGCACAATATACTAGTTCTTCGGAGCGTGGGTTCGAATCCCACAATCGTCATCTGGAATACATTTTTTTTTGTCCAAGAACAAAAAAATCTTTATTACGTTTTACGGCACCCTTTACCCATTGGCCTGAGGCCGCCCCACACGTCCCCCCGTGGTTGGGCAAACCAAGTCGAACACTAAAGCGGGTCGAACACTTTTTTCCTATACTTAAAGTGTCTATGCGTGTTTTTGACAAGTGTTCAACCCGCTTTAGTATTCGACTCGGTTTGCCCAACCACGGGGGGACGTGTGGGGCGGCCTCAGGCCAACGGGTAGCAACTCCGACCCTTTTTATGGGACGAATGCAAGATTCCGTCTTCCACCAGCCCCTAATCGTGCCGGTAGGTAGTGGGGGGAATACTTGGACTACTACTACTAATAGGTCAAGGGGGACACGATTACTTACAGTATTCTTTACTTCCTAACTGACGCCTATACAAGTCCTCCTTCTCCTCCTCTCACCCTCGATTTTGGTTATTGGAAATTAAATGTGCTTACTTTGACCTATATACTAAGTGCATAGAGGGTGCATATGTTTGCACTTTCCCGAGCCCGAATCCCGGGAACTTCAAGTTATTAAGTCTAACAAAAAACAAGCTATTATAATTCCCTGACTATCGCCGTTCTGTGTAAAAGTATTCTATTATAATCTACGTTGACAATTTAATAACATTCTATCTTCATCAAACTAAGGGACTATAGAACATTCTACTCTTTATTATAGGGCATAAAAGAGCCGCTCTATCCCTTATCTTAGATAAAGTTCATACGCAACTAGCGTCTATTGTATGGACTTCTACCTAGGTACCTTAAGTCGACAACTATTAACTCCACATATATTTGTTATATAATAATAGAATATAAAATATTATTCTTGGGATGCTAATCAAGCTTTATTCCCTGACGATTTTGGAGTTCAAGTATAATGTCTATAAGACAACTCGATTCTCAAATTAGGAAAAGGGTTCCAACTATCAAAGCTTTTTATTATGCTTGAACTCGGCAGCTTTGAGCAACAAAGCCGACCTATTAAATGCATGCCCATTGATATCGGAGACCCCTCCCTATCACGTGTATGTCATTTCATCCCCCTACCTGCGTAAATCACGCCCTCCAAAACCCCCCCAAGACATCACCAGCTTACACCAATGTCCTTCCTCTCCGCCCTCCTCCCAGAACTCCGCCAAGAGATATACTCCTATCTCCTCACCTCACCCACAGGTACAATCAAACTCACCCCAACAGCAACCTCCCTCCCACCCACCGAAACAACCGACACAGTCCGCGCCATATCCGCCGAAGAATGGGCCTCCCCGCTCCCAATCTACACCCGCGCCCCCCATTCCGCACTCCGCTGTAAGCTCAGCGGCGGAATCTCCCTCGCCTTTCTCCGCACCAGCAAGCAGATCTACCAAGAAGCGTCACCCCTCACGGCGCTGTGGCGCGATAACATCTTCAGCTTCTCTCGTAGCTTCGACATAGCGCGCATCCCGCTGACGGTGGCGGCGAATGTGCAGAAGCTGAGATTGGAGATGGCGTTTGGGGGGGTGGAGTGGAGGAGTGAGGGGGAGGGGGGTTGGAAGTTGCAGCGGGAGTTTGAGCATCTGGAGCGGAATTGGGGGCGGTTGAAGAAGCTTACGTTGGAGGCGTGGCCTGTGGAGCAGTTTTCAAGTGAGGATGGGCCTTCGGTGCATGATGTGTTTAGGTTTTGTATAAATGAGAGGGAGGGGGGTGAAAAGTATGCTGGGGATCTGGAGGCGTTAAAGTGGGCGTCGGTCCACTTGGGTCACTTGGAGAGAACGATTGTTGTTGATAGTGGGGTTGAGCAGGACTTCTATCATGGGGTACCTGGACGGAGCTTCAGTAGAGGGAACAGCGATCCGACCCAAGTGCTTGTGGATTGGGCGGATGCTTTTGGGGGGAGTTTGGTGTTTGATGGAGTGACGTGTTATAAGGACAGAGCTCTGGCAAGATCGGCTTTCTTTCCGGAGCGCTGGGAACGTGGTATCAAGAGGAGGTATTACCGGAAAGATATTGATGTATGGTCATGGGCTAAGATGCGGGAAGATTATACAGGAGATCAAGCGGAGGAGCATGCGCGGGAGATTGGCCAGGCTTATGCTGTAGCTGGACTTGATGGCGTGTCTGAACTTCTGGGATATACGGTTTTGAGGGCCGATGATGAAGCTCTTGAGGAATTCAAAAAATTGCACTGCACATATAAACCAGGGGATAGAGCTCCTGCCGAGTGGCTTGCAATATCAACTTGAACTTCTATCGGATATTGGCCGTGGTTAAGGACATAATAGATGAATGATCAGATGACGTGGAAATATCACATGTATTATGAGCAGTTAATAATGTACTCTTGTGTTCCGACCAAAGAGGTTCCAGCCAGATCTTAAGGATGTTTCCCAAACCTCTGGAATAACCAGAGGTCCTCGAAGATACTGGAACGAAGGCGATGTTGAGTACTCACCTGGGAAACACAGATCCAGCACATGTATGAACCTTACACAGCCCATCACACAGTTCTAAACGGTCCTTGCGAATTGTGTCTCATTCTGGTATCGTAGCTCTACGAATAATGTTAGCATTACCCTGATCTCCTGTCTCACGACCACCTACCATTTCAGTACAATTTCATGCGCGACATGTCCCCTGACACATCGGCCAGCGCTTTTATTCCTCCATCAATAGGTCATTTCCCGTAATGCCTCCAAATGCATTGCAAAGCAAAGCCCATTCCGCATTCATATCCCAATCACTCGGCCATCTCCTCCCTCGCGGCCGGGCTGCGACTCCTCGTCCTCGCTCTGCCTTTTGCAGGTGGTCGGCCCCCTCCTCCACCGCGTCCCTTCCCTGGCGGCGGACGCACGAACGCAAAGTCGACTTCGAGCGTCTGATCCAACAGCTTCGAGGAATGTGCTCCGTCTATAGCAGCGCGCGCTTCGTCGAGCGTGGGGTATTCGATGAGTGCGTAGCCCTATTCCAACGCCAATTCCCAATTCATTAGCAGTCTATTCTATTCTATTCTCTTTTGTTGCACATTGCGCGCAAGGGAGAGGGTAGGAGAGGAAGAGATGGGTAAAGCTTAGGTACATACCTTGACATAACCAGTCCGACGATCTAGATTCAGATGCATGTTCTTGATCTCCCCGTACTCGGCGAATAGGTCGGTGAGGTCCTCCTCGCCGGCCTCTTCGTGGATGTTGGAGACCATGACGATCCAGCCTTCGATGGAGCGCACGGCTGTCGCGCCGCTGTGCGTGCCCATGCTGGCATTTTGGGCGGTGGTTGCGCCGGGGGAGGTCGCCTCGTCTACATCCATTGTGTCTGCCATTGTTGGTGGTTGCGGTGAGTGTTGCGTGGAGGGAGGGAATGTGATGTGGTGTGGGTGATGGCAGTCGAGTCGCGTTCTGGACTTGAAGCCTCGCGAAATTCTTTGGCGGCATTTGACGTCTGAATGGTCACCGCATTTCGACCCGGACAACGCTTCACTTTTTTTATTGCATTTGCAACGAAATGATACATCACATGAAACAGCAATGGTGCAAGCGCATCTATAGGTTTTCGGTTACTATCAGAGACTGATTTATTTATTTGAACGACTCAATGCGAATCAATTGCAGTTGCCATACGTTAATGCTATTCTGCTCTCAATTCCAGTATTTCGCTGCAGCCAGCGTCAAACTGCATACTTCCCAATAAGGAGGGATAGATGCAACTGATTTTGACGTCGCATTCAGAGAATTCTATTTAGATGCTGTTTTCAATATTCAACGTTTGATTCTTTTACCTAAGTTCTGCAATATTTCATCAGAATAGAGTCCCACCAAACACCAGAAACTACAGTTTGTGTGGTGGGTTGTCCTGTCGTTGCTTTTGAAAATCTGCACTTGACTAGCATCGACTCAGTGTTCTTATTTCTATTACAGACAGAGCTCAAGAGCTATCTCCATTGATTCCCTTCCATCTGGCGCGACTGCCCTCGATCCCTTGTTTGAACAGCGTCACTCTTTTCAATTCCACCTCGCATGCTTTCCACAAGCTATCGCTACATTTTTAAACCAAACGGAACATATATATCGCCAAGTATCATAGATAGTCCTAGGGCCTCGTGTTTGTCAATGACCGTACACTAGCGCCGTCAACAGCATGCAACTCCTCAATTATGGCTGTTGTTCATTGTCTATCCTAAGACCCTCCGCACACACCTACTGAATCTTGGTGAAGCTACTTTCTTGCTAGGCTATCCTTTTCTGCTACTTCTTGTGTAATCAATAACTTTTACAAGCACCTTGCCTATTGGCGGCGTCTCAGGGGCTCGCTTAGAGTTTTGGTGATGTACTAGAGTTGCAATTACGTAGTATTACACTGCGTTTGATCTGATAATAAACATTCCCTCTCTGTTCATGAACTTGTTCTCAATAGAGATCCTGGGGCTTTGTCTGTGGGGATAAACAGATGCACGTGAAAGATCTTGGGTAGGTTTTTATCAGGCGAATTTTAGGGTGGGGCCGTGGCTGGGGAGCTCGGGAGGGGGTTGGTAAGCCTGAGGATAAAACCTCTAGTTTAGTTACTAGACTGCACCTTCCAAACGAGTTGTAATATAGCAATTCATACTAGAAGATAATGATATAAAGGTGTCCGGAAACTAGTCTATTGTATGTCAGTATTAGTTTCGAGTGAAGCTTTGCCTACTTTGGGCATCCCAGCCCAGCCCAGCCAGCCTTCTCGCCAGGCAATAAGGCTGCGGCGGTACCGGCCTCTAGTATAGGACATAATTGGCTACAAATCTATAAACCCTGAATACGACCAGGATCTGCAATATACCTTGTCATAATCGGGAGTCGCAGAAAGGTGACTCTATATAAGACCGACTCCCCATTCATTATTTACTCCTTTAACCAAGTTGCTTCAAGAATCAATTTCACTATTCATGAGAACAACCCAAAATGACCTCAATAACCACCCACGAGCTTCACGCTCTCAGCAGTCGAGCGTCTATCGGTAACCCACCTATTGATGAAGCTGAAATCTCACCAACACATAATGAGACAGTTCTCGGAACAGAGATGCGCTCACTTCCACCCACAGATCATGGCCGAGACGCATATCTCGTGCTGGCAGGATGCACGATAATACAAGCACCCGTCTGGGGTACGCAATTACTACACAGTGAACCCCTTCATCCCACTCATCCCATCTAGGTTACTCCCTCTCATTCGGTGTATTCCAAGAATTCTACGCAACTCACCACAACGTCGTCGGCTCACCCAGCGACATCGCCACTGTTGGCTCAACATTGAACGGCCTCATGTATCTCATGATGCCTCTGACCTTCACTTTGCTCACCCGCTATCCTCACCTACGTCCATACTGTGGACCCGCCGGTCTACTTATTACAGTCGCCAGTCTAGTACTGTCTTCCTACGCCAAGGAAGTCTGGCAACTAATAGCAAGTCAAGGCGTCCTGTGCGCTATCGGCTCCGGCCTTCTCTTCTCCCCCACGACACTCTACCTGGACGAATGGTTCATCTCCCGCAAAGGCATGGCATACGGATGCATGTGGGCAGGGAAAGCCACTGCAGGCGTCGGCTTCCCATTCATCATGTCCGCGGTCCTCAGCAAATACGGCGCCAAAACCACACTTCAAGCCTGGGCAACTGCGCTCGTCATCATCACTGCCCCACTGCTCTTTTTCTTGAAACCCAGAATCCCAGTGTCCCGGGTCGTGGCCAGGAGGCCGATTAGTTGGGGATTTCTGAAGAGCGAGACGTTCTGGATGTGTCAGGCGGGGAATGTGGTGCAGAGCTTTGGGTATATTTTGCCGAATACTTATTTGGCGAGTTATGCGCATATGATGGGCCTCCCAGCTATCACTGGAGCTGTCATTACGGCTGTATTTGCGTTGGCTTCTGCGCCAGGGGGCTTGTTGATGGGTATGCTTAGCGACCGTTTAAAACCCACTACGGTGATACTGATATCGTCGCTTGGGTCCACGGTAGCAGTGTTCGCGCTTTGGGGAATGGCAAGACATATTGCTTTGCTGATGCTTTTCGCGGTGGTGTATGGGTTCTTCGGGGGCAGTTTTAGTAGTACGTATTCGGGGATTGTGCATGAGATGAAGAGGGAAGATGAGCGGGTTGATTCGGGGCTGGTGATGGGCCTGTTGCTCGGGGGAAGGGGAGTCGGGCTTTTTTGGCTGGGGGACCGGCCAGTGGGGGCGCTGTTGAAG
>QGMI01000952.1:0-15396 GCA_007821535.1 Lachnellula occidentalis | reverse complement strand
TATAATTAAGTAGTAGAGTATAAGCAGGAATAGAGATTACGTTTAGATAAAGATTCTAGATTAGAAAATATAGGATAATACTAGCTAGAAGAAGATCCTAATTCTAGACTAGAAAGTATAAGATAGTACTAGCTAGAAGAAGATCCCGATTCTAGACTAGAAAGTATAAGATAGTACTAGCTAGATAAAGATTCTAATTCTAGACTAGGAAGTATAAGATAGTACTAGCTAGATAATATTAGAATGTCAACTAGTCACGTGTGTCACGTGGGGAGCGTAGCTCCCTAGCCTCCCCCTTATAGGGAGGCTATATGATGTAGGCTTCGCCTATATCTATAGTAGTTCTCTAAGTAATACAATTCTACTATTATAATAGGTTATGAGCTCTCTTCTATAGAGATAACTAGCTAAGTTCTCTCTACTTATAGTAGAATCTATCTAATTATATCTAGTAAATATACTTATATAGACATATAAAATCTATTTGCCTTGCAAATCCGATTACTCTATAAAGCTACATTACTTACTTATATAATTACTTTACTAGGTTTCTTATATTACGCCTAGATTAGATGACTTTTAGTAGGATATATATCCTTAATACTTTTACCCCTAGTCTATCTCATTCCTACTTAAGGGAGCTACTAATCTATATAACTCCTATATAATCTAGGCTACTCTTACTCATTTTACAGGCTTCCTTACTTTCTAGAAGAGCCTAGCTATAGTAATTGCCGATTCTAGCTCGGACGGCCGATCTCTCTTACTTAGAGGAGTCTTTTTACCGTCTTACTTATCTATATATCCGTCAACCGTTCTTACTCTACTCTTACTACTACTAAGTAGAGGAGAATACAAGCGCTTATCAGCGATCGAATAGCAATCAGTACTAAGGCTATAGTCCTAGTATCTAGCCTATAGTAATACGTCTATATATACGAGGTAGTATAGTGTTTTAACTATGTTTATAACGAATTAGGCCTAGTTCTACGGCTTAATCTCGTATAGAAGCTCAAAATAGAGCCTTAGCACTCGTTTAGTATACCTTACCTATATACTTTAACTTCCCCTTTTATCTCCAAGCCTTAGAATCAGCTTACTCTACGCTTACTCTACTGTAGATCTCTTAATATATCTCAAATAGACGACGATTACTCTAAAGATATAGTTGCTAGGAAGACTAGTAGTATTAATAGTTAATAAGTAAGTATAGTATAATCAAGGAGGCTAATATAGGCATACTACTTAAAAAGTAGTCATCTATCCCTTATAGAAGAGTCACTTCTATAACTTGAATACTTATAGCCTCTAGTCTACTATCTTATAGACTGTAATCTTACTTATTAGTTCTATTATATTCAAAGTATATTCTAAGACTTACTTGACACTTTTATTAACGTCTCTAACTAAGATTTTCATCTAAAGGGCTATCTAGTAGTTAGTATTACTAGTCTCTTAGACGTAGATACCTTCGAAACTTACTACTCGTCTATAAGCTCTATAGACCTCTTTAGTTACGTCCTATAGTTCCTACTACCCTAGGTTTAGGTAGTCATTTAGCCTCTATACTTAGATTTAGCTTTACTATCCCTAAGTCTAATAGCCTTATAGTCTAAATCTCTAAATCCTTCTATACTATAGTCTTAAAGTCTAAATCATATAGCCTTACTACTTCTAAATCTACTCCTACTATTACTTCTATAGATAATCTCAAGCTTCTTAACCCTTACTCTATTTAAGTCTAAAGAAGAACCTAAATATCATTTAGACTCTCTTCTATAAAACTCACTTGCTAGTATACCTCTTAGTATATACCCTATCCTATAGGAACTTATCTAGCAAGCTAAGCTATTTATACTCTCTTTTAATTTAGAATCACTTAATTTAGATAATCTTAGTAGACTCCTAGAAGGACTATAGCCTAAACGGCTCTCTATAATAGAACTATAATCTCTTCTCCTATCCTAATAGCGCCTCTAGCACTTAATTAATAAGGCCCTTACCTTCTTCTCTCGATTTACAGTATTATTATTACTACTATTACTATTACTAGTACTATTACCTCTCTTCCTAGACTTCTCTCTATAAGGTTCTTAGCTCCTCTTTCGCTTAGCCTTGCAGACTACTTAATAGCCTATATTATAGCCTCTATTAAAGCTAGCATTACTATTACTCTTTATGCTAGCAAAACCCTCATCGCTAGCGTCTTCCTTAGCTTCTAATATTCCATACTATAGGCTTTATTACTATAACTATCACGCTATTCCTCTACTATCATAGTATATTATTAGCCTAATCACCTCTAAATTATTAGAATGACTAAAAATGTAGAGGGAATCAATATCTCTCTCATTCTAAAGCTTTAAGAAAATGGCGCTAACTAGGCCAAATTCGAACGCTAGGTAACTATTACTCTATAGGTCGCCTATATGTCTACTATCTTAAATAAGGATAAAACACCTATAGATCTAGGACCTATCCTGCTCCTACTAGTAGATACTTTAATAGAGGATATCTAGTACTATAAGGAGCAAGTAGCAGACTATAAGATTAAAAGGCGGGACTACTAAAAGGCTCTTATATAGTAGGAAGATAATCACTTTAATATCATTAGCGCTATTTAGAACTATATTAGTAGTACTAATTTTAGGAAGATCAAGGCTATAACTATAATCTATAAAGTTATAGAAATCCTAGAAAAAGGCTATAGTAAAGGCTCTAGCTACTACATAGAGCTAAATTACTAGTTTTACTATCTTACCCTTACTAATTATAAGAGTATCTCTAACTTTACTACTTAGCTTATAGATATCAACTTAGAGCTAAACAACCTTCATATAGAAGCTACCTATTAGCCTTATTAAATAGTCTAGAAATTCCTTAAAGGCCTTAGCTTAAGGTATAAAATTTTTATAATAACCTTCTAATAGTCCTATTATCTCTTGCCTACTAAAACTAAACCTATTATAGTCTAGGATAACCTCATCTAGAAAGTATTTAATAATAAGAAACGTTAAGTACTTAGTATAGCTAATACGGCCCTTATAGCTAAGGCAGCCGGGCTAAATTAGTCTAGCGAAAAGATAGGCAACTATAACTTCTATATGTATTACAAGCAGCTATACTATATAGAAGATAAATACTAGAAGAAATTCCTAGACCTCAAGAAAGACTTTAAGAGTAAGAAGTAAGAATATAGTAGTAGAAGTAAAGATCGCTATACTAAGAAGCTTTAGACTAAGACGCTAGAGCTAGAGGAGACTTAAGATACTAGTATTATAATAGTAAGCTATATTACTATCGACCAGCCTATTACAGGCCTCAAATCCTCCTCCTTATCTAATAAGGGCTTCGTCGCCCTAATTTAGGCCCTATAGAACGACTAGATTATCGATACTAGCTATACTAACTATACTATAGGTAATTCTACTCACTTTATTAATCTTAAGGTAGGAGACTATAGAACCTATAGTAGGGTTAGTAGTACCGTCAAATTTAAGGGTATTAGTATAGTATATATCCTAATTCCTAGTACTAATAGCAAACCTATAGTCCTACGGCTCATAGATATTAAATACTATCTATCTATAGAAGCTTTTAACTTCATCTCTATCTCATAGCTATTCTAGTAAGAGCTTACCCTTATAATCACGAAAGACGCTATCTCGTAATATATTAGCTATTATAAGATTACTACTACTTACTCTAACGGCCTATAGCTCCTTAAGCGTACTAAATAACTTCCTAGTTATGCTCCTAGCTTTACCGTAATAGTAAGGCCGATTCTAGCTTAGGTACTACTCTCGTCTTATTATTCTACCTTATGTTATAAACCCTAGTCCTACGTTTTAGATAGTCTATCTATAGGTCCTTTGACTATTTTACTAAAAATCTCTTAGTTACTAGTTTCCTTATCTTATTCTTATTTGTACTATAGTCCTATTTTAGACTATAACTATTCCCTCTTAAACATTTATGCCTTCCTTTACTATAGCCTAGTACTCTGCTCTCTCCTTACCTCTATTGCTCTTCTAGTAGTCTAATTGCGGCTATTACCTATAAAGTGCCCTAAGTATGCCTCCTAAGCCTACTAAGTAGGGCAGAACTGCCTACTATAGTATAATTAGCTTAGGTACCTTAGTACTTAAGGACTAGATAAAGTAGCTATAACTATAAACGAAATTGACTTTTAAGAGGTTTAACTAAAGGATTCCTATGTCTATAAGACTTATATTACCTAGAAAGGCAAATGCTGCTTATATAATTACTATATCCTACTAGGGAAGCATCTAATAGCCCTTATCTACTTAGATATTATTAGCCTAGTACCTGTAAATAGCTATAATAGCTTACGCTTCTTTATTACATTTAAGTATAATAAAACTAAGATAGCTGCTATCTATTACATAAAGGCTAAGTAGGAGGTTATAGACTATTTTATCTATTTCTAGAAATACTTTAAATGCCTTAACTTAGGCTAGACTATATAGCAGTTATATAACGATAATAGTAAGGAGTATATTACTAGATAGCTATAGTAATATCTCTTCTAGTATAGCATCTTATAAGAATCGACTAAGCTATATATACTATAAATGAATAGTCTATTAGAACGCCTCGGCCAAACTATCTAGCATAAAGCCGCCCTATTACTTAAGCTAGCTAGCCTACTATTGTAATATTAGCCTAAAGCCGTTAAGTATACTAGCTACCTCTATATATATAGTATACACTTTACTATCCGCAAATCCCTATTTAAAGTATAGTATAGATAGGTCCTATAGTACTTATATATTAATGTCTTTAGCTCTATTATCTACTATAATAACCCTAGCAAGAAGAAGAAGCTACGGGACGAAATGACCTATAGTATCTTAGTCAGCTATAAAGGAGATATAATTTGCTATATTCTTAAACCTAATAGCTATATTACCTATAAGGTAGCCGTAAAAGCAATTAAACGTATACTATAAGAGCAATTTAACTAGGAAGATAAGGAAAAGGTCTATAACTTACTACTTGATCACTTTTCTAATCTAACGCTCCTAGCCAAGCTTATTCTTCTATAAATGCCTATTTCATACCTACTATTAGACCTATTTACTCGTCTAAAATGAAAACAACTAGCTAATAATATATTTCTTACTCCTCCTCCTAATAATAATAACCCCTTTTTAGTCTTACTCGACCTACGTCCTATCTCACCTCTGCCTATAGATCCTATAGGCTGCTAGCACTCCGTTTTACGTCTAGTATCACCTTTATAGGAATCTCCTTTAGTAGACCTCCTTAGCTTATAAAATGCTTTAGTTTTACTAGCTTAGATTCCCTCTCTATTATACTATTTAATATAGTAATACCTACCTTTCTATTATAATATAGCTATAGAGCGCTCTTACTAGTATATGCCCTACTAGTCCTTATTACTTGTCCTTAATTAAGATACCTTTTAGTATAATCCTCCTAGATATTAGGACTACTGCCTAAGAAGTATATAAAGGGATATCTAGTATAATAAGGATATCTACGATAATAATTCAGATGATAACTAGGGCTATATGCTTAAGTATACTCCGTCTACTAGGGATTCCAAGCCTAAGCCTAGGGCTAATACCCTTAGGAGTAACGATTTTAACTACCTCTTAGTACTATAGCTATATTATATAGAAATACTAGAAACGCTATAAGAGTACGATTTCTATAATATAAACGTCTAGCATATTAACCTCCTAAATTACCCTGATTTATAGCCTAAATCGTTATCGCTAGACCTACTATATATAGGAATAGCTACTATCTAGTCTACTAAACTAGATACTTATAACCTCTTCCTAGTCCCTACCTATATCTCCTCCTTCTTTAAGATCTTACTACTCTCTTTCCTTAGGCATATAGACTCACTAGAGCCATTTAAGCCTAAGACACTCTAGTAGGCGATAAATAGCCTATAGTAGAAGTACTAGTAGGCTACGATTATAGACAAATACAATTCCTTAGTAGAGAATAATACCTAAGACATCTAAACTATCCTATGTAACTAGTCTGCCTTATCAGGCAAGTAGGTCTTTAAGGTTAAATAGGGGGCTACTAGCGAAATCCTCTACTATAAGGCCTACTAGGTTGTATAAGGCTTCAAGTAGAAGGAAGGCTTAGATTTTACTAAAACGTTTACCTTAGTAGTCAAGCCAATAAGCTATAAGGCTATCTTTACTCTAGCTACTATCTATAATTAGGAATTAGAGCAAATAGATATTAAAACGGCCTTCCTTTATAAGGATATCGCTAAAGACGTCTAAATCGACCTTCCTATAGGCTGCAATATTACTAGTACTACTACTGCCAAGCTAAATAAGGCTCTCTATAGCTTAAAATAGTTGCCCTATATTTAGTATAATATACTAGCTAACTTCCTTACTACTTAAGGCTTCTACCCTCTTAATACTAATACCTCTATATTTACTAAAGAAGGCATTATTATTACTATCTATATAGATAACCTCCTTATTATAGGGGAGTTTATATTAGCTATTAATGCCTTAAAAGTAGCCCTATCAGATCGATTTAAAATATTAGATCTTAGCTTATACTATTTCTACCTTAGTATAGAGGTCACTTGTAACTGCCTATACTAGACGCTCTACCTCTCATAAGAAGCCTACCTTAAGAAGGTCCTAGAAGACTATAGCATAGTAGACTACTATAGATCTAATATTCTAATAGACCTTCACTCTTATCTAATCTTATCTATAGACCTATAATACTAGGCTCCTACTTCCTTTTACTACTAATATTAGTCTATAGTTAGCTCTCTTATATATACTATACTAGGTACCTAGCCTAATATTACCTTCGTAGTTTCTATTATCTTATAATACTCTATAAACCTAACTAAGAGCTATATAACTATAATAAAGAAGGTATTCTACTACCTTAAGGATACTTCCTCTCTTAGCCTCATCTTCTAGGGCTCTCTTGCCCTACTTATAGGGTATATAGACTCAGACTACACTAGCGATTATAATACCTAATAGTCTACCTTAGGCTATATATTCAACTTAGGCTCTACTACTATTTCCTAGTCATCTAAGTACTAGCTTATAGTCTCTCTCTCTTCGTATAAGGCTGAATATATTAGCTAGACTAATGCTACTAAAGAAGTAATCTAGCTTAGGGGCTTCCTTAAGCAAATCTACCCTGATTTAGACCTAGGCCTTAGTACTATACTTATTTATAAGGATAATCAAGAGGCTATCACACTAGCCAAGAATAGTATATTCTATAGTTATACTAAGTATATTAAGACTTAGTATTACTTTATATAGGAGAAAGTAGCAGATAGTATTATAGAGTTAAAATATATCTATATATTTAAAATAGTAGCTAATAGGCTTACTAAGGTACTACCCTATGACCCCTTCTAGCGCTTTCATAGTACTATAGGAGTTAAGTAGTAGTATAGAAGCTATAGGAGCTTTAAATCTCTATTTATCTAGAGGGGAGATTATAGTTTCTTTTGCCTGTTTTTAGCTCTTTCTCTCTTTTCTACTATACTTTAGATATTCTCTCTCAGGCATCATATTTGTCTCTCTTTTATCTATCTACTTACTATATACTTTATAGTACTACTATAGTCTACCTGTATCTCTATAGGCAATTATACTTCTAGCTTGATCACTTACTTGTTCTCTCTTTTATCTACTCTCTTACTAGCGCTTTTATATTACGTGCCTTAGCTATCAGACCTTCTACTAATCCTTTTATCCTACGGGTTTTAGATAGTAGTTTACTAGTAATATACTATAGGAGCTAGTCCCTACATTCTTATATCTAGTTGTATAGGAGTATTAGAATGTCAACTAGTTACATATATCACGTGGAGAGCGTAGCTCCCTAGCCTCCCCTTTATAGGGAGGCTATATAATATAGGCTTCGCCTATATCTATAGTAGTTCTCTAAGTAATACAATTCTACTATTATAATAGATAAAGATTCTAATTCTAGACTAGGAAGTATAAGATAGTACTAGCTAGATGAAGATTCTGATTCTAGACTAGAAAATATAAGAGGGCGCTAGCTAGATGAAGATTCTAATAAAGGGGATATAAGAGCGCGCTAGCTGAAAGAAGTTTCACAAGTAGGTAATAATAGACTATTTATTAAATAGGTAATATAATAGTAAAAGTCTATAGTATCTATAAGGAAAGTAACTAAAAGGAAGGCTAGTTCTAGTAAAGCTAAAGTAACTAGTAATATAGGTTTAGCAACTAGATAACTAGCTAATATATAGAAC
Organism: Lachnellula occidentalis; assembly: GCA_007821535.1. Classification (NCBI taxonomy): domain Eukaryota; kingdom Fungi; phylum Ascomycota; class Leotiomycetes; order Helotiales; family Lachnaceae; genus Lachnellula; species Lachnellula occidentalis. The sequence continues at coordinate 7,106 of QGMI01000952.1, read as the reverse complement.
TAGGTATATAGGGCAATAAAAAGGAGTAAGAAGAAGTAAAGAAAAGGTATATTAAAATAGTAGCCTCTTCTAATTATTACTAACTTGCAAGCCTAAAAGATTATAGATCTAGTATTAGTATTAAGGGATTTAGTATAAGTAGGATTAAGAATTATTTAATATTTAGTATTAGTAGTATTAGGGATAGTAGCAATTATTAGTATAGGTAGGATTAGAAATTGTTTAATATTTAGCATTAGTAGTATTAGGGATAGTAGCAATTATTAGCATAGGTAGGATTAGGAATTATTTAATATTTAGTATTAGTAGTATTAAAAAGAGTAGCAATTTTTAGTATATATAAGATAAGGGATACTAGTCGCAATAGAGCAAAATTAATAATATATATTACTAGTATAAAACAATTGCTTCATAATAGAGTTTAAATAAGAAATCTAAAAGAGATAATAGTAATAGTAATACTAATAGTTATAATAGTAGAAATATTAAAAATGGATATATAAGAAGACTTCCTATTACTACTCCCTATATTGATTATACTATATTTGATAATATTACTACCATTTCTACTAGTCTGAAAATAGGAGGTTTCTAATAGTACTAAAGTATTAGACTAATAGTTTAGGTTGCAAATCTACTAGGCTAGTAGATTTAGCTATACTTTTCTACTACTAGTACTACTCTAGTAGGAAATTTTTTTGTAGATATAGACTAATAGTACTAGTTTAGGTTTATTAAGTATCTATTTACTATTAAGATAATATATATAATATCTAGTATAGTATCTAGTATAGTATATATTAGTAAACTAATTACTAATTATTATTAGTAGTAAAGAAATATTAGAGCTTTATAGAATAGTTTAGTAAATACTATATATTTTAGTAAAGTTTTTATTAAAATTACTATAAGCTTATAATTATCTATTTTGAAATCTTTTAAATTCTTTTTAAAGTAGCTAGTTTAGTCTAGCTTAAAAGATCAATTTAGTTTGTTTTAAATAATTTATATATTAAAATAGTAGCTATAAAGTTCTAGATTAGTTATTTTAAACTATTAACTTAAAGCCTATTTAATAGAAGTAATAAAAGATTTATCTAAGCTTATAAAAATTAGATTATCGATATATATTACTATAATTATACTATTTTAGTAGTAGAAGATACTAGTATTAGTATCTAGAAAAAAGAAATTAAAAGTTTCTAAAAAAATAGTAAGAGTTTTATATTAATTTTATAATAAATATTTAAGTCTTTTTCTTATTAGTTTCTTTATATTATCTAGTATACTTTATACTAAATAACTTTCTAGTAAGCGCTTTATTTAAGCTTAAATATATATTTAGCTTATAGAACTTAATAGTTCTTTAAATAGTCGACTAGTATCTATATACTATTTTCTATAAGAGAGCTATACTTTTCCTTAATAGCTAGGTACTAGAATATCTAGTCGAAGTATTAGAATGTAGTAACCAAGTAGTAGAAGATAAGAAGGTATAGATTAATCAAGGAGAGGAAAGGAGACTAAAGTAGAAAAGCTACTTAAGTCTCCTTTTACTAACTAGCTATACTCTAAGCAAGTTTCCCTTTTACTACCTAGTTATACTTATAGTAGTATATTAATTTAATACTCCTACTCTAATATAAGTAGCTTCTACTACTTTCTAGAACTTAGGCCTTTTTATATTACCTAAATATCTCCTATTAGCATAGTATTATTATTCCTAAAACAAATCCTTAAAATAATAAGCATTATTCCTTCCTTATTAATATTATACCTTCCCTATCTAGTAACTCTATATACTACCTTATACTATTCTTTATACTATTAATCCAAATCCTAGTCTACTATAATATCTTATACTTTCAATTTGCTATCTCCCTTATATACTAGTACTCCTAGCGAAGATATATCTAAGTATATATATTTTATAGTATCTATAATATTAATAAACAATTAATATATAACTTTAGACTCTCTAATTATTACTATCTCCTTTGATTTCTAAAGCTTATAGACTTTAAATTAAAGATAAGGCCTCCTTTTATAGTATATATTACAATTTCCTATAATATATATAGATTCTAATTATATGATATAGTTAAGCGAAAATGATAACAAGGAAGCTCTAGTTATAGTAGCTATAGTATTTAGTACTCCTATAGTATTAATTGCTAGTACTAGTTTCTTCTAAGAGCAACTAGATATAATAAAGTTAAAAAGTAGTAAGATAGCTATTAAGTTAAAGAAGGTCTAATATTCTTTTATATTTTATTATTTTTATACTTATACTAATAATGTTTTAGGTACTAGGAACTAAAGATTCTAGATTTAGATAAAAGTAAGACTAAAAGTAAGCTTAGCTCTACTAAAAGTAATACTCTTAATATAGGTAGTATTATTCTCTAGGCTATTCTATACCTTAGATACTTCTAATCTATAGTTACTAGGGTATTAAAGAAGGCTTATAGTAATATACTAGGCAAGGGCAAGCAATATACTTTATATAGCTATAGTTATACTTATATTATTATAGAGATTAGTTATACTTTATAGGTTGCTATAATTCTTTATATAGTAGTTCTTACTAGTAATAAGATAGGTTTTAGCTATTCTCCTATTTGACTTGACTAATTATATACCTTATAAGAAATGGCTAACCGATAGCGTTTATATAGTTCCTATTTAATTAAACTAATCAATATTAACTTAGCTTAGGCCAAATTTGATTATAAGCTTATAGAGGCGAAGCTTGTAGCTAAGGTAAAGGCTTAGTTACTTAAGGCTAAAGCTAAGGCTAAGGCACCTAAGGCTAAGGCTAAGGGAAAGGCTATAGTTATATATAGTCAAATTACTTAAACTAATCTTTATAGTAGAAAGGGAGCTTAGGTTATAAAGGGAAGAGCTTAAGAATAGATTTTTCTAGTTTGCTTTTATTTTCTAGCTTAGAATTAGGCTCTAGTTTTTATTCAAGTAGCTTTAGTATTACTTAGGAATATTACCTCTTATACTTTATAATACTATTATAAAGAAACGAAGTAATAATAGCAATTTCTATAAAATAAGTTAATAAAATTAATATAATATAAAGTAAAAACATGAAATATACTTGCAAGAAAAGGTAAGAACAAGCTTCTATTAAACTAAGAATAGCTCTTTATATATAATAGTAAAAGAAATAAAGTATAGTAATAAAAATCAATAAATAAAAATAGTAAGACTATATAAAAAAAATATTAGTAATTGTTTTAAACTTTAATCAAGCTTGGGATTTACTATTCTTATACTATTATATCCTTTTAGAATTACTCTAATTTGTTTTAGGAACCCCTTAAAGGGCTTTTTTATAAGAAGCTTTAAAAACCCGTCTATAGCTATCTTATTTATAGGCATATAGCCTACTATAACCTTCTTTCTATCCTATAAGTCTTAAATATTATAATAGTAGATATTAATATATTTTAACCTTTTTATAAGCTAAAGATTCTTAGCTAGAGCGATTGCTTTCTAGTTATCACCTTTTATATTAACTATCTAATGATTTTTAGTAATATATTCCCCTTTTCCTAAGTTATAAAGAATCTAGGCTATCTATTAGCCTTACTTTACTATAAAGCTTATTACTATATATTTAGCTTTAGTTATTAAAGTTAAGACTAATATTTGCTTTTAACTTCTCTAAAAGACTAGGCCTTTTCTAATAAGTCTAACTAATGCTATAACGCTCTTTTAGTCTATCTTATTACTAGTATAGTCAGTATCTAAATAGATAATAAGATTTCCTTTTAGTTTAAAGCTAAATTGAAACTTGATTATTAATTATAGATATTAAAGTAGATATTATAATGCTTATTTATAGTACTTAGTAGGGTCTTATATATATTAACTTAATCTCCCTAGTGCGAATGCTATATTAGGCCTTATATATACTATAGCATATATTATAAATCTAATTACTTCTTAGTACTAGGTTTAATTAATCCTTAGATTATCTAAAATAGCCTTCTAGAGCTTAGAATATCTATCTATTAGTATAGAGATTAATTTATATATAATATAAAGGAACCTAAACTTATAAAGAACCTTCTTAAGATATTATTCTTAATCTAGTTTAAGTATCTTTCTTTTCTAGTCCTAAGTTACCTAAATACTAAGGATCTTTAATACTTCTTTTATATCCTTTATATAGAATTAAGTATTTAGCTTCTAATAGAACTAGCTAAGGTCCTCTTACTTTAGTATAGTAGCTACTAAGTTATTTATATAGACTAAAAGTCGTATCCTATATATATATATAGATATAGATTAGCCTTACTTTAACTAAAACCCTAACTTAGAAGTTTAGCTTTTATTAGAAGATTCTAGTCTCTTACTAACTACTTAAGACTATATAGACTTTATAGAAGGTATATAGTAGTTCTATTCTTTATCTATTATACCCTTTAAGGTATCTTTATTTAAAGTTCTTCTTTAAGTTTTAATTCTATAAATGCGTTTTTGATATTATATTATCTACATTCTAAGTCTTTATAAGCTATAATAGTAAAGAATGCTCTAAGCGTTACTATATAGACTATTAGTATAAATGTCTCTATATAGTCGACTTCATATTATTAAATAAAGCTATAAGCAACTAGTCTAGCTTTAAATCGTTCTAGCGTTTTATCTAGGTTAAATTTAAAAGTAAAGACCTACTTAAAGCTAATAAAGTTTACTTTAAGTAGTAGTATTTTCTCTTCCTAAGTATTATTAACTAGAAGTTAAGCAATTTCGAATTTAATAGCGTCTTACTATTACTTCCTATATTATAGGTTATTAATTGCCTTCTTATAGCTATTTAGGATTAGGATATTATACTTAGTACTAAAGGCAAATATTACTATCTTCTCTTCTTTACTTTACTTATTACTAAACTAATCTAGTACTACTAGTATTACTTTAAGACATTTTATATCTAGTTCTTTATTGCTTTCTTTAGCCTTTCGCTTAGTTTTAAACTAGAGGATTTAGTTAGATTATACTAGAAATAGTAATATTAAGAGTTAGTCCTCTTAGTTTCTTAAAAGCTTCTATTCTTTTAGGTCTTATACTAATTTAGCTTCTATTAGGATTTCAAACGAGCTTAGTATCCTAGTTTTAGCTATTCTAATTATAACTATTAGTATTATTTTAGCTATTAGCTTTTTATGCTTTAAGGTAATAAGTAGGGCTAGGCTAGAGAAGATATATCTATCTATCTCTTTACTATTCCTAGTATCTTTACCTATTTCTATTAGTTCTTCTACTAGTAGGCTTCTACCTTCTTTTATAAAGTAAGCTATATTTCCTTAATTCTACTATTTATCCTATATTAAGTTAATAGTAGGAACTTATTTAGATAGTCTCCTATAGCAATTTCTAATTACGTACTTACTATATTACTTATCTAACTTCTTAAACGTCTTATTAAATAGTTTTATCTAGAGTTAATAGTTATTAATTAAGCTACTAGGTATATTTTTAAAGAATTTAATATTACTTAATATAACTATATTATATATATCTAAGGCGTAGATCCTATAGTATGCTATTATATACTTATTATAGCCTATGAATATACCTTCCTTTTCTAGTAGTATAAATTTATCTTGCTAGCCTAGTAGAGATTTCCTTTTAATATATACTATAATCTTATAACCCTAGGTTTTAATATAGTTATAAACTTCTAGGACCTTTTCTATATATGCTTCTTATAGCGATATTTAGTATTTGACTTTAAATAGCTTCCTAGTAATCTTATCAATTACTTCTTCTACTATTAAAAGTCCTATTCTTATTTAAGCTCGGGTATATACTTGTGCCTATACGGCCTCGTATTAGAATTCGACTAGAAGCTCTATATTATTAAGTATAGCTTTAATATTATACTCTATTAATTAAATTAATCTCGAAAGCTTATCTTCTTATCTTAAGTATAGCTTCTACTTCTTTCTTTATAATTAGACTTAATTATTATCTAATCTAGATCTTTCTTACTACTATCCTAAGATAGTAATCTTAAAGGAAAATTTCTTTTCTAGGTTAAGCTTCTTAAGTATAAAGATAGTAATTATATTAATTATTACTAAGCTTAAGAATAGTTATATAGTAATTATAAGCATTTAGCATTTAGGATTAGTAGTTAGAATCTCTATTTCTCTTTATTACTTTCTTCGTCTTCGTTTTTAATTTATATTACCTTAGTATAGTTAAACCCCTTCTCTATAAAAAGGCATATAATGCTCTTATACTTGCTTAATCCGTATTTAAAATAGTCTATTTAGATTAACTTATCTTAGCTTAAAGATTTAGAATAGAAATAACCTTTATCTTTTCTATAAGTAATAAAAATAGCTTCGTCTTAGATGTAATCTATAAAGGATTTATATCAATCCTATCGATCTATAACTTCTATACTATTAATAATAAAACTTCTCTCTTTTTATATAATAGAAAGCCTTTCCTACTTTTTATTAAGCTTCTATATCTTAGTATCTTAGGTCTCTTTTATAAGTAGTATAAAGGTATTAGTAATATTATCATAAGTATATTAAGGTTAAAGGCTATTAATAAAGAGTTGCTATATAAAATTATTATCAAATGTCGTTATTATCTAGTAGTAAGCTTCCTTTTATATAATATAAAGCTCGACTAAGTTATTATTAAGTAAAATCTTTATATTTATCAACTAGGAAGTAAAAGTTCTAATAAGCTAGCTACTTATAGTATATATAATCGTATAATACTTACTCTTAAGTATAGTAATCTTAGTGCCTAAACTCTTTTCAAGTTTAATCTAGCTTTTATTAGCTTTATTTAACTTAAGTTTAAAGTTAATTAAAAACTCTACTTAGGCTTCTACCTTCTTATATTCTCTCTATAGTACTTTATTAGTCTATACCTATATTTTCTTCTCTCCTAGCTTACTATCTAGGTCCTTCTTTACATTATAAATCTATTCTAGTAACTCTAATTTAACTTTTTAATTAGGTTTAAGAATACTTATATACTTTTAAATAGTTTACTATAAGAGAAATATAGTATCTTCCCTATCTATAATCTATTTAATTATCTTAAACTATTAATTA
>QGMI01000951.1:0-15407 GCA_007821535.1 Lachnellula occidentalis | reverse complement strand
AAGAACTTTAAATAAAGATACCTTAAAGGGTATAATAGATAAAGAATAGAACTACTATATACCTTTTATAAAGTCTATATAGTCTTAAATAGTTAGTAAGAGACTAGAATCTTCTAATAAAAGCTAAACTTCTAAGTTAGGGTTTTAGTTAAAGTAAGGCTAATCTATATCTATATGTATATATAGAATATAGGATACGACTTTTAGTCTATATAGATAACTTAGCAGCTACTATACTAAAGTAAGAGGACCTTAGCTAGTTCTATTAGAAGCTAAATGCTTAATTCTATATAAAGGATATGAAAGAAGTATTAAAGATCTTTAATATTTAAGTAACTTAAGACTAGAAAAGAAAGATACTTAAACTAGATTAAGAATAATATCTTAAAAAGGTTCTTTATAAGTTTAGATTTCTTTATACTATACATAAATCAATCTTTACGCTAATAGATAGATATTCTAAGCTCTAAAAGGCTATTTTAGATAATCTAAGGATTAATTAAACCTAATACTAAGAAGTGATTAGATTTATAATATATGCTATAGTATATATAAGGCCTGATATAGCATTCGTACTAGGGAGATTAAGTTAATATATATAAGACCCTACTAAGTACTATAAATAAGTATTATGATATCTACTTTAATATCTATAATTAATAATCAAGTTTCAAATTAGCTTTAGACTAAAAGGAAATCTTATTATCTATTTAGATACTAACTACGCTAGTGATAAGATAGACTAAAAGAGCATTATAGCATTAGTTAGACTTATTAAAAGAGGCCTAGTCTTTTAAGGAAGTCAAAAGTAAACATTAGTCTCAACTTTAATAACTAAAGCTAAATATATAATAATAAGCTTTATAGTAAAGTAAGGCTAATAGATAGCCTAGATCCTCTATGACTTAGGAAAAGAGGAATATATTACTAAAAATCATTAGATAGTTAATATAAGAGGTAATAACTAAAAAGCAATTACTTTAGCTAAGAATCCTTAACTTATAAAAAGGTTAAAATATATTAATATCTACTATTATAATATTTAAGACTTATAAGATAAAAAGAAGGTTATAGTAAGCTATGTACCTATAAATAAGATAGCTACAGATAGGTTTTTAAAGCCTCTTATAAAGAAGCTCTTTAAGAGGTTCTTAAAATAAATTAGAGTGATTCTAAAAGGATATGATAGCATAGGAATAGTAAATCCTAAGCTTGATTAAAGTTTAAAACGATTACTGATTTTTTTTTTTATAGCTTTACTATTTTTTTTATTGATTTTTATTACTTATACCTTATTTCCTTTGCTATTATATATAAACAGCTATTTTTAGTTTAATAGGAGCTTGTTCTTACCTTTTCTTATAAGTATATTTTATGTTTTTACTTTATGTTATATTAATTTTATTAACTTATTTTATAGAAAATTGCTATTATTACTTTATTTCTTTATAATAGTATTATAAAGTATAAGAGGTAACGTTCTTAAGTAATGCTAAAGCTACTTGAATAAAAAGTAGAGCCTAATCCTAAGCTAGAAAATAAAAGCAAACTAGAAAAATCTATCCTTAAGCTCTTTCCTTTATAACCTAAGCTTCCTTTCTACTATAAGGATTAGCCTAAGTAACTTAACTATATATAACTATAGCCTTTCCTTTAGCCTTAGCCTTAGGTACCTTAGCCTTAGCTTTAGCCTTAAGTGATTAAGCCTTTACCTTAGCTATAAGCTTTGCCTTTATAAGCTTATGATTAAATTTAGCCTAAGCTAAGTTAATATTAATTAGTTTAATTAATTAGCAACTATATAAATGCTATTAGTTAGCTATTTCCTATAAGGCATATAATTAGTCAAATTAAATAGGAGAATAGCTAAAACCTACCTTATTACTAGTAAGAACTATTATATAAAGAATTATAGTAACCTATAAAGCATAACTAATCTTTATAATAATATAAGTATAACTATAGCTATATAAAGTGCATTACTTGCCCTTACTTAGCATATCGCTATAAGCCTTCTTTAATACCCTAGCAACTATAGATTAGAAGTATCTAAGGTATAGAATAGCCTAGAAAATAATGCTACCTATAATAGAAGTATTACTTTTAGTAGAGCTAAGCTTGCTTTTAGTCTTACTTTTATCTAAAGCTAGAATCTTTAGTCCTTAGCACCTAAAACACTATTAGTATAAGTATAAAAATAATAAAACAAAGAAGAATATTAGACCTTCTTTAACTTAGTAGCTACCTTACTACTCTTTAACTTTATTATATCTAGTTACTCTTAGAAGAAACTAGTACTAGCAATTAATACTATAGGAGTACTAGACGCTATAGCTACTATAACTAGAGCTTCCTTATTATCATTTTCGCTTAACTATATCATATGATTAGAATCTATATATATTATAGGAAATTGTAACATATACTATAAAAGGAGGCCTTATCTTTAATTTAAAGTCTACAAGCTTTAGAAATTAAAGGAGATAGTAATAATTAGAAAGTCTAAAGTTATATATTAATTATTTATTAATATTATAGATGCTATAAAACATACGTGCTTAGATATACCCTTGCTAAGAGTACTAGCATACGAGGGAGATAGTAAAATAAGAGCGCGAGATATTATAATAGACTAGGATTTAGATTAATAGTATGAGGAAGAGTATAGGGTAGTATATAAAGTTGCTAGATAGGAAAGGTATAATATTAATAAGAAAGGAATAATGCTTATTATTTTAGGGATTTGTTTTAGAAATAATAGCACTACGCTAATAGGAGATATTTAAGCAATATAAAAAGGCCTAAGCTCTAAAAAGTAGTAGGAGCTATTTGTATTAGAGTAGGAGTATTAAATTAATATACTACTATAAGTATAGCTAGGTAGTAAAAGGGAAACTTGCTTAAGGTATAGCTAGTTAGCAAGAGGAGACTTAAGCAGCTTCTCTACTTTAGTCTCCCTTTCTCTCTTTAATTAATCTATACCCTCTTATCTTCTACTACTTGGTTACTACATTCTAATAATAATAATATTAAGATTAGAGTAGGATCTAGTTAGGTTATTATAGAGTTCTTCCTTAGAGCTAATAAGAATGTACTAATAAAAGGCCTTATAGTTTAAGGTATTAAACTTCTTATTAAGGAAATCGTAAACCTTTTTATTAAGAATAAAGGTTAGGTTATTACATAAAAAGGTATAAAGGGCGTCTTAGATCTGCCTAGTATATGATAACTTGCTAGAGATATTAAATATGCCTAGGGCGTTTTAATATTAGAGGTTTAACTTTTTAGAAGGCTAGAAGTTATACTTAAGCATTTCTATAATTAATATACTAGTATCTTTAGTATAACTAGTAGAAAAGATATAAAGGGTATTAGAAGATAACTATCCTTAATCTCTAATTAGAATCTAGTAGGTAAAGTTAATATTAGTAGGAAGGATATAGGCCTTTTTAAATAGAAGCTTGCTAGCTTTATTAGTAATTATAATATACTTGCTAGGCTACTTGTTACTAGGATAAGCGATATTATTAATAGTTATGCCCTAAATAGTAGATATTATCTTGATTTTAGTAAAAGCGTTAGTAATAGCTTTAGATAAAACCTTTTAGTCTTTTTAAGTTATAGTAGAATCTTTGTATTTATAATTAGCTATATGCTTAAGAAGTAATATAAATACTAGAGTCTTAGGATTGACTTTAGTATATTTAAGAGTAGTAGTAGCGATATTTATATTAGCTAGTTAGTAACGCTTATTACGAACCTTATAGGTAGCTAGCGCTAACTGCTTATTAATAAGAATAGTGATTTAAATAGATATCTTACCTTTAAATTATTTATAAGAGATTTTAGTAGATACTAGATTAATAATACTACTTTTAAAAGTATCTATATAAATAATAAGCTCTAACCTAATATCTATATAAGCATTATTATTAAAAGTGATAGCATTAACATTATCCTTTTCTATATAATTTAGGTTGGCGATTTTGCGTTTTTTATAAGCATAACAAGCCTTGTAAAGCTAGTCACGCTTAGTAGCTCCCTTTACTTTATATAGCTTCTTCTTCTTCTTTTTAGAAAGATTATAGTTATAGCTAAGTCTATTACTATTATTATTATCTAATTAGTTATTAGGGTTATTATTAATAGGAGCTAGAGGGATAGAGGTAACTTTATCTATTAGCGTAGTTAGAAGGGCGCTTTAATAGGGTAGAAGTTAAGTTTAAAGAAGGAGATTAACTTTACTAGTTAATATAGTTAAAAGAGCGCGCTAATAAAGTAGGAGGTTAGTTTAAAGAAGTGGATTAACTTATCCTTTACCTTTAAGAATAGGTAGTTTAGACTTTAGACTAGCGTGATTAGGTTCTTAAGTTGTAGCTATATATACTTCATTCTTAAATTCCTCTTTAGTAGCTTTAATTTCTAATTGCAAGGTATTAATAGTATCTAGATAACTCTTATTAGCTATTAAAAGGAGGTAGCTCTTCTTTAAATAGTTATTATAAACTTTAATAGCCACCTTATTATAAAAGAGAGCGGCTAATACTATATCCTTCTTAGCTTTATTAATTATAGCATTAATCTTAATAAGAAAGACGTTAATAGAGTCGTTAGTAGAAGTAGTCACGATTATACTATAGTCTAGGTTACTAATAAGAAGGGCGATAATAAGTACTATAAAGAGTATTATCTTTCCTAATCTAGGAAACCTTCTAATTAAAGCAATATAGTTATTATTAGTAGTAACTAGAGCGCACTTAAGGTACTAGAGTACGTAAATCTAGTCTTCATCTTAGATAAAGCTAGCAAGATAGTCTTTAGACACTTTACTTAAAATAAGGTCTTAATAGTCTTAAAAGTGAGCGTCATGTATTATTAAATCTTTTACCTAGTTTTAAATAAAGACTAAATCCTTATATAATAGATCCTTAGGTTAAACTTTATCTTTCTTAAAAACTAGACGCGAACTATTTAATAAAATATTAGTAGCTTAGACTATACAAGTCTCTAACTTAAAAGAAGTAGCATACTAGATAGTATATTATACTAGAGTTATAGAACTTATAGTAGCGCGTATCTCTTTAATAAATTTAGTATTTATAAGTTTAACTAGCAACTTTATTAGTAATAAGGCTTAACCTTATCTCTTTTATTCCTATATAGTATTAGCTAAAAGCTACTTATGTAGTCTTGATAAGTAACCTATAATCTCTTCTTATACGCTTTAAGTAAAAGGCTTTATAATCTTAAAAGACTAATCCTCTATATTAACAATTATATTAGCTTAAAGTTAAAAGTTAACTTTTAGTTTATTACTAGCTTTAAAATAGAGGTTTAACGTAGTAGCTTTGCTTTCTCCTTACTTATTAATTAACAAGAGACTAGTATAAGCTAGATCACCTATTCTAGCTAATTAGATAATATAGATAACTCTTTTAATAATATTTAAAGTTCTAATATTTCTCTTACTTTCTTCTTTAAATTATACTTAGCTAATTCTAATATAGGTGTATATTTCTATCAAGTTAGGATAATAGACTATAAGCATAGATATGACTTTAGAATAGTTATTAGTATCCTTTAAGTTGCTAATATTAAAGATGACTACCTTATCTACTACTATAAGATTCTTCTTATATATATCTTACTAGTAGAAGATATAAGTAAGATTATGTTTAAAATGCTTTTTAATATTAATAAGGGTTTAAGATAAAGTATTATTAGAATTGGTATATATAAAAAGATAGATACTAATAGGTTCGTCCTTTAATATGATAATAAGATACTTTAAAGCATTAATTGCCTAATAGACTAGTAATTAAGACTAGTCATAGTTATTAAGGAGGGCTTATTAGGTTATATTATTATTAGTATTATTAATAGTAAGCTCTAGTACCTTAAGTCGATCCAAGTTCTTACTAATCTTATATATACCTTTAATAATCATAGGAATAAATAGATCTATATGAAGAGGAATAGGCTTACTCTTATTATTAAAGAAGCTTTTATATATAAGCATCAACTTAGCTTTTATAAAACCTAGCAGATTACTTATATAATAAGTGAAACTAACTATTAATTCCTTACTAATAAGGTTATAGTCTATTATAGGAAGGCATTAATCCTTAAGAATGATAATAGAGATTATAATACTAGATAGCTACTTAGTATGATTAATAAAAGTAATATCAGCTTAGATTTTATTTATAAGTTAGAAGATAGGTAGGGATATCTAATATCTCTTTTATAAGCTAATCTTTCTAATAAGTTTAAAGATAATTACTCTAATAATAATATCTCTCTATTCTTCTTTTAGGAGAAAGTAGACTAGCTAGCTAAAAGGCTTTATCTTATCTTTTTTAAAGTTAAAACTATTATATACTATGACTATAAAGTAGCTCTTACGCGTATAAGCATAAGAATCAGCTATGATAATAGTTTAGGTTTAATAAGAAGTATAGTTAATAGAGTAATCTAAGAGAATAAGGTTATTAATATAAAAGGTATTAGTAGGAAAGAATATTAAAAGTACGAAAAGTTAGAGATTTAGTAGTAAAGGTTGCTATTACCTAGTAATAGATTAATATCATTAAATAAATTAGTAGAATTTTAGAAAAACTTATTTATATAAATATGTTTATTACTAAGCAAGATAACTCACTCCTATTTGATAATTATAAGTTAAGTAGAGTGAATACAGGCTACGGCTACACCTAAAAGAAAGAGATAGGGAAAAATATTAAAATAGTAAATGGAATTTAGTTCTAAAATGCGTAAAGATAGGTAATATCTTAGATTAAGTTTAGAGTAAATTAATTACGCTCTAAAAGATGCTTATTAGAAGTTGCTATATCTAAAAGTACTTATTATACTAAGATACTTAGGTTAATAATTGCTATGATTAGCGTTTATAAAGTATAAAAGATAATATAATAATATATACTAAAGCAGTTTTAGGCCTTACTTAGAGCCTGATAACCATTATGCTAAGACGTAGTAAGATATAGTTTAACGCTATACTTAAGGCATTACAACCCCTCCTCACCCCTATTTAATAATAAGATATCCTATCTTAAAACATTAATAGTATAAAGAGATTTAGATATTAACTTCTTAGACGTCTAGTATATCTTATTACTACTTCGTTTATATTAAGCGCGACTATATTAATATTATAAGAGGTGACCTTAGTATTTAATATAGGGAATCTCTATATATCAAGTTAGGTTATATGTAGTAGGTAAACTTTAAGGTTATTAAAGTGATATTTCTTTAATCTGCTATCTTTATATAAGTTAGAAACCTTTATAAAGTTCTTAAAGAACATTCTTATAATAATACATAGTCTTAGCTATCTTAACTTAAGTTTCTTCCCTTTAGCTTTATTAAGCTAGTAGTCTCTTATAAATATAAGGTCCCTAATTTTAAGCTTTATCTATAAAGCTTTCAAGTGATTTTCAAGCTTAGTATATGCTTTAGTAATTGTTATAGTTATTAAGTCTCTAACTTCTTCACGTTTCTTTTAAAGAAAGTCTTATTATTAACCTAGTATAACTATAAAAGCCTTAAGATATAATTAAATATCACATTATTAATCTTTAGCACTTAGCTTTACATTATAAGGTATTAGTATTCTAATTTAAGTAGGAGTATAGCTAAAAAGGATTTCTATAAGAGTATAACCTTTAGTATATATAAAATAGGTATTTAATAAGAGTTAGATTTCTAATATAGTATAAGTCTAATATTTAGCAGCTTCTAGCCCTCTTTTAATAACCTATTTACATAGCTATAGACTAATAAGTTATATATTTCTTTTAATAAAACTAACTAATTTAGGATATAATATAAGAGTATAATAAACATCTATGCCATAAGATGTAAATAGTACATTCACCTTAATAATAGTGAAATGAGAACTATTATCTATATAAATAATAGTAGGATAGCTAAATATAAAAGTAAGGTAATTGGTCTAGAAATCTATAATAGCTTTTATATTAGCTAAGATGTACGCTTTAATAAATAGTACTTTAAAGAAGTAGTTAGTAATAATAAGTATATATTTCTCTCTATTTTCTCTTATAAGGTTAATAGGCTTAAGGAAGTCTATTCCTACTATACTCTATAGCTAAAACTTTAAGATAGGTCTAATTATTATACTTTTTCATTTTAGTCCTATTTATTAGCAAGTGTTACATATTATATACTAATCTTTTACGTCTTTTAATCTTATTAGCTAGAAGAACTATCCTTATAGTTTATAAAGAGTTAGAGCTACTATAAAGTATTTATATATATCATAAGCCTATTAAAGCATTTAAGTGATTTCTGCATTAAGAATGCACTTTGCTAGTCTTAATAAGGCTCTTTTAAGATAAATGAGATGTCTGCCTTATACTTGATATCAAAGGGACTATTATTTAATTTATCTTTTCTCGGCTTTACTATATTAAGAGATACCTTCTAATCTATATAAAAGGAATACAAGTATTAGACTATAGATACTATAAGTTTACAGATTACCATATTAGTTATATAAAGGTAGGAGGTTAGGGTTTAAGGTAGGACATTTAGTAGAAACTATAAAAACTATCCGTTTTATATTAATATATATAGGATCTTCTTAGTACCTAGGTAGTCTAGATAGACTATTAGCTATCTAGATAAGGTTGCTCTTCCTAGGTCTATAATGAATCTTGATATCATACTTTATAAATCTATCTAGCTATTTTATTACTTTACTATATATATTATTCTCTATTTATAACATTAATATTAAAGCCTTATAGTTAGTATAGATCTTAATAGGGTAAGAACTACTTATGACAAGCTATCTCACTTCTATTAAACACCTAATTACTACTAGAGTTTCTTATTCTATTATAGTATATCTTATCTTAATATCTAAAAATTAAAAAGAGAAGAATATTATAATATAGATCTGATCTTTAATTAATCTAATTGCTTCTATCTTAGGTAGAGTATTAGCTAGTTAAAATAATACTCCTCTTATGCCTATAATACTTATATTAGTATAAAGATAGTATTACTTAGCTAGGTTAGCTTTACTTATAGCGTTATTAGTAATATAGTCTTTAATATATTAGAATGACTTTATTTAAAATTCTTCTTAATAGAACTTATTAGTATTAATTATTTATCTATATATAGATTCTCTACTTAACTTTAAGTTGATAAGTATATCTATCTAGTATAACTATTTAAAGATGCAAGTGTAATTAGCGTAGCTTAGAATAAAAATTTAAAGAAAAAGAATAAGGTAGAAGAAGTCTTTAATGTCTTATTTGTATTTTAGGGTTTCTTATAAGGCAATACGATTCTTATACTTACTTAATAGTTAAAAGCTTTTAAATATAGCTAAGAAACCTATTATATCTAGTAAACTGAAAAAGAAGTTGCACTTTTTAAGATTAAGGCTAAAAGGAGTAAATGTAACCTAGGAAAAGTATTTTTCATATAAGAATATACATATATTATTAAAATTAGTAGCTAAACCTAAGTAGTTATTTATAAATAGTATAAATGCGGTTTCTTTATAGTCTTTAATAATAGTAGGTAATAACTTAATAGCGGCTAATTTTAGGATTAGTCTAAATACTAGATTAGTAAACTAGCTATAAGTGTGCAAAGTACCTTTTAAACCTATGCCTATCTTATTAAAAAGCTATTATCTATTAGAAGCTAGAATAGCTACTTTATATTCATTACTAGGTTTAATATAAATAGCCTAATAACCATTAATAGCATCGTATGAGAAGAATATAATAAAAATAGGTTTAATTAATGTATTAAAGACTTCTTCTATATTATATATTAGGTAGATAGGTTTAATAGTAAAAGAGTTTACTAGAATGAAATCATAAATAATATAAAGGTTATTAGCTTCCTTTTTTCGTAGAAGGAACTTAGTAATAGCATTCTAAGTATTAGAACCCTAGCTAATAATACCTACTTTAGCTATCTAAGGTAATATAATAGTAGCAAACTCCTTTTCCTTATAAGTATAACGTTTAGCTTAACGTATAATAGAAGTAGCTCTAGGGATAAGGTTAATAGCATAATAGATAAGATTAGTAAGCTAAACGTCTCGCATTTGATTTATAAAATAGTCTTTTTAAGTATATAAGAGGCGTGTAGCTTTATTAAGTTTTTTAGGAGTATTAGCATAATCTTCTAATTAGATAAAGCAGGTAGAAAACTATTTATTAATAACTTACTAAGATTTAGAAGATATAGGTCGGTAGATAAGTTAATAAGTAATAGGATATTAAGAAGCTTAGTTTTATTTAAAAAGGCGGGAGGAAGCATATATAGCAATAAGAGTGTTTTTAGGATATTAACTCATAGAATAGACTATTATTATAAGCGATTTAGAATAAAACGGATTATAGCATTTAGAGACTTTAAGCTTAGCTTACTTATCAGGCTGTTCATTATACTAGTAGGGGGCCTAGGCTACTACTAGCATTAAGCTTTTCCTTAGCCTTAGCTAGTAGAATGTTAATAATAGTATTAGGTATACTTAATATTATTAACTATTACTACTTTAGCTAGTAACTTATTAATCTTAGTCTTATCGTTTTCCTTATTATCGTCTTAACTATATATGTCTCGACCTATTATATTAATATAGAGATTACTATTATCTTTAGTACTAGATACTTTTATAAGAATAGGTTTAGTAGTAGCTATAGCTAGCATATTTATGATCAATCTTGATTTTTCTTAGATCTTGAAAGTGCTCTTGAAATGGTCTTTAATAGCCCTTACTCGTTTTATCTAATAATATGATAAAAGTAGATCATATGTATTATTTAGACCTATAATATAAGCTTATAAGGTTATGCAAATTCTAGAGACCACGACCTTAATTATAATATAGTCTACGATTTGTACCTTATAGCTATTAGCAACCTTGATATACTATTCTTTATCTAGATAGTATATCTTAAGATGTAGTTTAGCTACTACTTTTAGCCTAATAAGTTTAATAATAGCTCTTCTATCTACTATAACTTTATTAAGTAGCTAACTATTAATATAAGCCCTAATATAGAAGCATCTTTTAGGAGAGATCTTATCTTCATTTAAGCCTTTATTAATCACTTTTAGCAGGAAGACGCAAGCTATTGCTATTGCTTTACTAGCTTTATTTCGCTTAGCCTTTCTACTTAAGACTAATACCTAGAAGTATCTAGCTACCTAAGCGCGTAACTAAAGTGATTAATTAAGTAGTTAATTAAAGGAGAAGGTAATATCTATCTTAGAAAGGAATTTACTAACTTAAAATCAATTAAGATAAGCTTTATTTATAAGTTTAATTAGAATAAAATCCTTAGGCTTTATAAATAATTAAGTAAGCTGTACTATCTTTATTTAAAGCTAAGGAGTTTAGTAGATAACTAGTAGCAGGTTATCTTTTATGTTAAGGTTAGTAATATCCTTAATCCTAGGTTAATAGAGTCTATTATAAGATACAGGTGACTCTAATCAAACGTTTTCACCTTATAGAGTCTCTTAAAAGAGATTAAGGTTAGTAGATCTACCTTTTCTCTTATGACTAGGACTAGCTTTTATATTAACTTAAGTTTTATAAGTAGACTTTAAGGCTTACTATTATGTCTATATATAATTATAGCATAAAGCTATTCTATTAACTAGTATAGCTAGGAATACTAATAATATTATAGCTATTAGTCTTTTATAAAGAATAACTAAAAGAGCTAACTTTTCCTTAGACTACTTTATAAGAGGAGTAAGAGGATGAAGGTTATTATACTAGAGTGCTTTCTTAATATAGTATATAGGATAATTAAACTAGTATAATGTCTATTGTATAGCATATAGTTCTTTCTAGGCTCTTATTACTATATTAATAAGAATAGGAGACTAAGGCTACTACTACTAGTATACTAGGATAGGTATAGTAAACCTTTAATACTTATATTATATACTATTAATACAAGCTTGATTATCTCTATATTATGACTTAGATACTCGTAGTTTAAAGCAAGTAGTACTAGCGTGTCTAGGCTTAGTATAATTATAGCAATTGATATTACCAAATTTCACTATTCTAGTAAAGATGAATAGGTTAGATACTTAAGATTAACTATATAATAATAGTAGTAATAATACTCCTAGTATCTTAATAAGGTTTTATATACTTTTAAGGTATTTTAGGATCTCTAGATTAACCTAACTAGTAGTAAGAAAATCGTAATTCTCCTTATTATTATTATTATCATCTTTATTAAATGTATTTGCCTTGCTAATAAGGCAAGTAGTAGCTATAAACGCGTTTTAGACATCTAAGAAGGTACAAGTTAGTAAAAGCTGCCTTTTAAAATCAAGCTTCTTAGCTAATAGCATATAAGCTTAAATGTAGTACTATAGCTTAGTGTTTTATAAGCCTCTAAGGGTGTAATGAGCTACTTTAAGGTAGAAGCCTTAGTTATATCACTTGTTAAGATTATAGACTTGCTTAAAATACTAGATATTAGTTTCCTTTTCTTCTTATTTTAAGTTATATACTTCTTATTAGATTATAAACTTCTAATTAAAGTCATTCTCCTAGATATTATACTTAGCTAGGAAAGCTTCTTTAAGGAGTGCCTAGTTAGAATAGATGTTTTTCGCTAGAATACTATACTAGAGCTTAGCTTTATATATAAGACTAGTTTAAAACGAGACTTATATTACTAATTGCTTAGCTTTAGTAGTAGAGTAATTAAAGATATTAAATTTAATAGTCTTAAGGTATTCCTTAGCGTCCTTGCTAGGCTTCCTAGAAAAGTATAGTTAAGGCATTAATATGCTCGGCCTAGTAGGAGATACTAATTAGCTAGAAGGATAGAATATAAGTATATAGATAGCTAGTAGCAAGAATACAAGCGAAGGAATTCGTAATAGTAAAGTTAATATAATAGTAGGCTAAACATCTATCTCTAATCCTAGATTAATAGATAATAAGCGTACTAGTAATTAAGTTAAAGGGTATACTAGAATAAGGATATATGAGAGAATTAGAGTTAGAAGGTATATAGATATAAGAGTAAAAGGAGTATTATGTTTAATTTTAAAAGTAGGAGTAGTAGGATAGAATCTTTATATAATAAGAACTCTCTCTATATTACTTCTAGTTAGTTAGGTAGATAAGGAAGGAGTAGTTCTTAAAGGTTTTAGATTTCTATTAACAAATGATAATAAGTTATTTAAAAAGGATATTAAAGTATATATAGCTAAAATCATATCTATAACACTTTATATACTTCTAAAGCTCTTATAGATATGTATTTAAGAAGGGTTAATATATAGGGTATTATAGAATACTAAACCTAGCTATAATATATATATAAATAGCTAGAGTAGTAGGGTGAAATTAAGAGATATTAGATCTAGTCATAGACTATTAGATAGGTGCTTAAGTTAGATTTTAGTATAAATAATGTCTTCTTTAATAAGATACTACTATATAGTATTTTAAAGGAGAGGAGGAAAGGTATTAGAATGTCTAGGTTAAACCTTAAAAGAAATCTAATAAAGGTTAGTAAGACACTTTACCTATAGCCTTAATGCTCTAATCTAATAAATAAATAAAAGGAGTAAGTATTAAAAAGTAAAAACTAGTCTTTAATACGCCTTATCTTTATATAAAGTTACTAATTAGTAAGGTTGTATTTCATTTAAGGTAAAGACTTGATTTTTCTAAGGTCTATAAATGCTGCAATTAAGATAATCTCAAATCGTTACTAAGCAGCCCTGCTATTGCGTCCATCACGTGGTCCATTACCAACCTCCACAGTGCTGAAGCGGGCAAAATTGACGGTCCACGCGCGAACGAGCCTATCGGGACGTAGCCCCCCTAGCTAGCCCCTGCACCCTTAACTAAAATACGCGAGGCGTGCGACCCCTCCATTTCAGCATGATATTATATATCTATAGGAATTAAATAAGAAAAATCGAAATATAGTATATAACTCTCCTAATTATTACACGTCTACTAGTTTAAAAAATCTAAAATCCGCTAGTAGGCGGGAAAGAAAATCGAGTATAAAGGTATAGCTATATATAACGCCTATAGTAGAGCTTGTCTATTTGTTTGTTTACCTCTTATATATCTTCTGTTGGTCTGCAGGCTGGTCTATGCCGAAGCCTCTATTCTTGTGTACTCGAGAAACCGATTCAATATTCGGTAGAGAGACACGAAAAGCCCCAATGCGCTCACCATTCTAGCCAAAACATCACTGGCGAGCATGACCCAACTCGCAATACACCTAAACGCCACTTCATGCGGTTCCACTGGGGCTAGCACTGCTTGCTGCACCACACTCTACTGGAGTAATGCTACATGCGAGTGTTCAGAGCATGACGAGCCTCTCGTATTTTCTTCTCAAGCCAACGATTCTGTGCTCGCTGAATGGCAAAGTGTGGCTCGCTATATCACAGCCTGTATCAAACCTCAGACTCTCAAGCTGTCTTTCGTGATGTTGAGGATTTAGCTACCTGGAAGCTTGCTGTTCAACCCCTCCGAGGCATGTTACTCGCAGAGTGTAACATTAGGCCCAATCGTTTGCACCGCCCGCTTCTCCAAGACTTGGCTGTTGAAATAGCAAAACAACCGAAAGGTTTAAGGTTGCCTCCCAAGGACAACAGCTCTCCGTTCCGGTTCTTGGATCTACCACCAGAATGCCGCCTTCGGATTCTAGAATACACAGATCTTGTCACTCCTTTGAGAGAATTGGAATGGAGCCCAAGAGACAACTTTTAATTCCAATATGCCGTTGCGGGATGTGATATCTTGAGCGACTTGCCGATGATGATCGCGAACCGCATGGCTACTATGCTTGCCAATTTCGCAACTGCTGGCAAATCGACCCCGCAGAAGACGGCTGTTTCTGTATGCGCCATCATACTGCTTTCTCCTCCAAATGCCGCTGTTGGGCTCCACCTACACCTCTCTTCCTTGTATGTCGGGTCTTGCGGCAAGAAGCCCAAATCGTGTTTTTCGAAAAAAACCACTTTGTCATCTCGCTAGCAGTAAGGGCAATCGCTTCTTTAGTATTCCACATCTAGTCCTTCACGGTTTCGTTTTCTGAAGTACACTTTATAATTCCTCTCATCGTATACATCCAAGACATATTCTTTTGTTTTGAAGTCATATTTCTATATGTTGGAAGATAATGTGGTTGGAGTGGATGGTTGGAAGCTAAAATCATGTGTGAGAATTCATGGTGAAACGGGACATCGCTGCATCAACTTGCGAGGCTTGGAATGCCACTCTAGACGAATTATGTTTGGAGCTGGACGTGCATTGAACTGGATTTTCCGACAGCTCGATTTAGGGGGTTGTCCGGCAGCGAAAGTAATGAATAGGGGTCGCC
>QGMI01000950.1:0-15404 GCA_007821535.1 Lachnellula occidentalis | reverse complement strand
ATCCCAATACACATATATAAAATGAACCCTTCCCCTTCCATCTCCCACTCATCCACATCCATCCATTCTCCCTCTCCCAAAAAACCCACTCAACTCCCTTACCCCCTCTTCCAAAAAAACACACAAAAGCACAGGAAGAAAACAACAAGGCAACTCACTCTGCTGCGTCAAAAGCAGTCCATACCGCTTCTTCAACGTCACACGATGGCGCGAATACTTGTCATCGGGCGAGAAGCGCGCTGGGTGTGCGGATTTGGTGACTTCGGCGCCGACGACTTTCTTCAGCGTGTAGAGGCGTTTGCCTTCGGGGGAGGTGGTGTACATTAGATGCATGTTTGCGATTTGTCTTGGTCTGGTTTGGGTTGGT
The DNA here is from genome assembly GCA_007821535.1 of Lachnellula occidentalis. Lineage (NCBI taxonomy): Eukaryota > Fungi > Ascomycota > Leotiomycetes > Helotiales > Lachnaceae > Lachnellula > Lachnellula occidentalis. Next base: position 15,037 of record QGMI01000950.1, on the reverse strand, counting down.
TTGGGTGTGTGTTATGTCGTGGATGAGTGGTATGGTATACTGCTGTCGGCTGGAAAGAATTTGTGCTGGCGGAGGATAAAATAAATTTCGAGGATTTGCGGGGAGCTACGTTAGCTGTGGGGCTAGGATGTTTTGGGACTAGAGTGTTTTGGGATGCGGTAGCGCACGCGCAGGATACGCAAGGCTGAGCTGACCGGACTGGCTGAGGAAAAGATTAACATGGCTTGGGCAATTATTGTACAAGTGTGCAGCCTATATATTTATATTTTATACTCCTCTGATGTATGTGACAACTTTCCTCTCACATCTTCTCGTAAGACGAAGTTTGGGTGAGTTGATCATCGTCAGCTTTGCGAATTCATCACATTACATTATCTATCATAATGAAGAACAAACCTCTCCAAATCAGCAATACCTATCAGACCATTCGCAACCACCCACAGCCTTGGGTCCCCAATCCCCTCTTAAGCTTTCTAGGCTGCAAATCCAGATGCAAGTAACTGAGATCACACCCCAAAAACCCTCACCTTCACTCTCCTCCCCACCACCCTCGAAACAAGAAACCGAGTATACACCCTAATCTACCACTTATGGCGGTTTTTTATCAATATTTCGGACATATCAATTTTTCAACTATGATTACTTATTTAATTAAATTAGTACTACTATAGCATTTATAATAATTCTGATCTATTAGAACTATTATATAAGTAATGCCAAATAAGGTTTACTAATTAGAATTCCTAAGTAGGAGTTTTTTTTTTCCTTACTTTTCTACTAATTTACTACTAACTTTTTATATATATATATCCCTAGTAGACTTCTACTTTGCTTTCTTTCTATATAGCAATAGTCTACAAATCAGGAAATGCTTAAAGATATAATATGAGTAAGTAAAGGAAGGAGGAAGTTAGGAAGTAAGATTTCTTTTACTAAATTATTTATTATAGAGTTAATTATATATAGATCCTAGGAGACAAACGATTAAAAGAATAGATGAATAAACGAATAAACGACTTTATTAATAGCTAAGATTAACTTGATAGTAAAGATTAACTTGATAGTAAATATTTAAGGTAAATATATTAAGAAAATAGTTAGAAAGTCGAATTTTCAAAGCTAGCTACTTAAAAAAAAGATTATCATAGAAGCCTACCCCTTAGCTTAATAATCTCATATACTATATTTATATTCTCTAACTAAGCTAAGTTTGTTTATATTTGAGATTAGGATTACTAGATAAGAAGATCTTTTTATAAAGGCAAATTCGAAAAATAATTTACTATATTACTTATAGTAAGGCTTTCTTTTTGCTATCTATAGTTTGCTAGCTATTTAAAGGGCCTTTAATTTATTACTTACTATTACTACTATAACTGCTATCATATGAGTCATAATTAATACAGATTACTCACATAAGCAAAGTGAGAATTAGGTATAAGTAGATGCTTCCTACTATAATATTACTATATCATCTTAATATCAACTTGCCTAATCATAGCTTCCTCCCTGATTCTATTATAAGATTAACAAGTAAGGCATAAATGTCCTTATTATAAGATAGTAATAGCTTCTTCTAGGCAAAAGCTCTATATGAAATGCTATAATTCCCTATAGGTTGATCATAAAGCTACTTATACTATATCTTCTATACTTTACCCTTACCTAATAACCCTTCCTCTAGCTTTGAAAGAGGCTTACAAATTTAAAGCAGATACTATTCTTAGATCTACTAAGGCAACAAAGTAGTCTATAAGTTCTAGGAAATTTAATTAGAATAATGCTCATGATACTAAGGCGTAAGGTATAGTATTTAATATTAGGATCTATATCTCTTACTCTATCTTAGACCTCCTAGAAGAAGTCTCCCCTTATGTATAATGCTTGCATTTTAATATGTTTGAGATTATTAAGTCTTCTTAGAGTGCTTTTGCTAGGCAGACTGCTAAGTAAATTAACCTTTAGCATAATTAGATTATTAAAAATTTAGTAGTAATTGACATTGAATAATAGTACTAATTTATAGTAAGATCTATCAAAGGCAAGTAGGAAGAGCTTATGCCTATTAAGCTAGAAGACTAGCAGGTTTCTATTAATGATTTATAGACCTACAACTTTAAAACTAGTTAAGATGTCTATCTTTTAATCCTTATAACTAAGGCATAATATATTAAGAACTACACTTATAAATTAGGAAAAGTAGAGGCTCTATATCAAGCGCCTAGTCTACTAGTTAAGATTAAGAAAGAACCTTAGTCATTTAGTAAACGCAAAGGACTACTACCTTAATAGATAAAGTTACTCTTAATTAATCTTACTAGCGATTCCTTTCTATTACTAGAAAAGTTACTATAAGTTAAGCCTAAAGTTAAAAGCAACCTAGTATCTACTCCTATACTTTTACCTATTACTAAAAGGAAAGCTTCTATACTTGTAATAGAATGAGCACCCTTTAGGTACCTTATTAGGAATGCCTAAAAAAGAGATAAGAATAGATTATTTATAACTTAGGAGCTAGAAATAGGTACTTAGAGTATATTAAAGGAGGGTAAAAAGCATAAGAAGTAAGTAGGTAGTTCATAGGATAGTACTATCTTTAGTAGGTACTTATCAAAAGTCTCCTAAGCATAGATATACTTATATAGATAAATGTAAAGTAATAGATTTCACTTTAATAGATTTACATCCTTCTAAATGCAAATTGTGAAATAGAAGCAGATAACTTACAACTAGTATAAGGGCTTTTTAATACTACAAAATTCAGCTTAATTAGAATATTACTAAAAAAGATATCTAGCAAATAAAACTATTATGAAATTTTAGTATATATTTCTTAAGGAGGTTTAGCTAATACTTGAATAAAATATTTACTACTAATGTTTTTAGTCTAAGTTTAATATTAGGGAGTAATCTATTTATATATTAGTATTGATTATTATCTTAGTATAATTGCATAATATTTCAATTTTATATATTTTTTCCTATAGTAGTAGTATTAAAGAGGGATCTATACTAGATTTACTAAGTCGATCATCTATATGCTAGTTCTAAGAGCCGCTCGGCAATATAACTTCTTTCGATTAGCCTAGATTCATGTATAATGCGCTAGGCCCGATTCGTCACGCAATGCTTCGCAATACTACTACTAAAATAGAGGTAAAATTTAATAGGGCTAGAATAGTAAGTTCGTAAAAAACTTAATTTCTATACTAATAATACGACTAATTAAATTTTTACTAGTATGCTAACTATCTACTCATCCTACTAATTAATATCTATATAATCTAGAATGGCATTCTCCTTATTAACCCTATCTCCTAGGCCTATATCATTATCTAGAAAATCCTTAATTTGTAGCCCTTTAAGTAAATTCTCTCCTCCTAACTCTAAGTTAGCTTCCCCTTATAAGGCTTCTATAAGCTCTCTCAACTTAGTTTCCCTATTTGCTCTATTACTAATCAAGTCAAGTAATCGTTAATGTAAGCCTTTAAGTAAATCCGTTTCTTCTAAAATTCTGCCTCGTCTAGTATATCCCTATAGCGATTACTATAAAGTTAGGTAGACTCGTCTATAAAAGTAGTTATTATTAAACTAAAGGTAAGAAAGAAGCTCTTAGGGATATCCGTTCTCTTGATAGAGAGTTATATAAAGATTAAGTATAGAATCGGGCAAATATCGATTAATATTAAGACCCTAGACTAGCTCTTCTAACTAGCTTAGTATAGGCTTATATGTAGGAATATAGTAATCCCTAATAACTAGAAAGTTGTATAAGAAGTAAGGTTTCCCTATAGGTAGGTAGTATACTTAAGCTTATTATTTCCGGATTTTATAACTATTATAGGTCTAGATAAAGTTATCAACTCAGTCCTAAATTAGCTTCATATAGACAAATTTAATTGCAATTCGATTAGCTAGGATACTAAGGAAGTACCTATCTTTACTAAGGCCTTTAAAGAAGTTTTAGTACTTATTTAATGCTAAATGAGCAAGTGATCTCTACTATCGCTCGATCTGTATATTATAAGTAGAAGTCCTATAGGAGATAGCTTATTAAATAGGAAGCTATTAATGCTTTTTAATCAGGATTCTATTCCTAAGGGCTTTAGCTTCTATAGCAGATCATCATAAGATTAACTAAATCTAGGCAAGAAGCCCTATTTTAATAACCTTATCAAGTTATAAGAGTATTAGAATTTTACTAAGTTATTAGGCTATTCTAATATATTAGATTATAATAGAAATAGCTGTTTTATTATCGATTCCTATATAAACCTACATTATAAATCAAGTAGTACCATTAATATAACTATAGATATAAATCCCCTAGGGCTTTAATTTGTTATATCTATCCCTAGAACTAACTCTACCTAGGCTTGTATACTCTATACGTCCCTATCGTCTTCTCTAGCTAAAGTCTTATAAGTGTAGACTTTTAGGATCTATTTCTAGTATTAAAGTATTATAATCCTTTTAAGTCAAAAGTACCCCCTAATAGCATAAAGTAGCTATTATCTGACCTCTACTAAGGCTAGCTCCTCTATGATTAAATTTATGAAAAAGAGTATCTTTTAACTACTAAATCTCCTTATTAGAAGTGCTATTCTTATGTCTATAGATAAGTCTATTTTAGGAAAGAATAACTTGAATAGTATTAAGTGTAATAGGTTTAGCGTATTTATAATTAACTATAGTAAGTATCTCTTAGAGGGTCAAATTATTAATCTATTAATATTATATAAACTTGATAAGATCTATATTGTTGAATTAATATACTACTATAAGCATAGCTAGGCGGTAAGGAGGAAACTCGCTTAGGGTATAGCTAGTTAGCAAGAGGAGACTTAAGTAGCTTCTCTACTTTAGTCTCCCTTTCTCTCCTTAATTAATCTATGCCCTCTTATCTTCTACTACTTGGTTACTATATTCTAATAGGTTATAAGTCCCGGGTTAGCATAGAGGGTATATTATAAGGCGATATATACATACGTATACGTATATATATACGAAATATCAATAAACATTTTATTAAGTACTGAAAATACAATTACTAAGCTCGTATAAGCTCGCGAAATATGTTGAAAGCTTTTAAAAGAATAGGCCTTTAGAGGAATGTCGATATACTAAAACAAGCTAACCGCAATTAATAGTTTAAGATAATTAAATAGATCGTAGATAGGGAAGATGCTATATTTCTCTTATAGTAAACTATTTAAGAGTATACAAGTATCCTTAAACCTAATCGAAAAGTCGAATTAGAGTTACTAGAATAGATTTATAATATAAAGAAAGACCTAGATAGTAAGCTAGGAGAGAAGAAAATATAGGTATAGACTAGTAAAGTACTATAAAAAGAGTATAAGAAGGTAGAAGTAGGGTTCTTAATCAACTTTAAACTTAAGTTAAATAAAGCTAATAAAAGCCGGATTAAACTTGAAGAGGGTTTAGGCATTAAGATTACTATACTTAAGAGTAAGTATTATACGATTATATATACTATAGGTAGCTAGCTTATTAGAACCTTTACTTCCTAGTCGATAAACATAAAGATTTTACCTAGTAATAACTTGGTCGAGCTCTATATTATACGAAAGGAAGCTTACTACTAGATAATAATAACATTTAATAATGATTTCATATAGCAACTTTTTATTAATAGCCTTCGACCTTAATATACTTATGATAATATTACTAATGCCTTTATACTACTTATAAAGGAGACCTAAGATACTAAGATATAGAAGCTTAATAAAAAGTAGGAAAGGCTTTCTATTATATAAAAAGAGAAAAGTTTTATTATAGATAGTATAGAAGTTATAGATTGATAGGATTGATATAAATCCTTTATAGATTATATCTAGGGCAAAGCTATCTTTATTACTTATAGAAAGGATAAAGGTTATCTCTATTCTAAATCTCCAAGCTAAGATAAGTCAATCTAAATAGACTATTTCAAATGTAGATCAGGCAAGTATAGGAGTATTATATACCCTTTTGTAGAGAAAGAGTTCGATTATACTAAGGTAATACAAATCAAAAATAAAGGTAAAGAAAGTAATAAAGAGAAATGGAAATTCTAGCTACTAATCCTAAATGCTAAATACTTGCGATTACTATATAACTATTCTTGAGTTTAGTAATAATTAATACAATTACTATCCTTATACTTAAGAAGCTTGACCTAGAAAAGAAATTTTCCTTTAAGATTACTATCTTAAGATAGTAGTAAGAAGGATCTAGATTAGATAACAACTAAGTCTAATTATAAAGAAAGAAGTAGAAGCTATACTCAAGATAAGAAGATAAGCTTTTGAGATAGAGCAAATATTACTACTAGTAATAATTCTAAAAGCGAAATCGAAGAATTTAGTAGAATTATATAAGAAGCCTATAAGGACATCCCTACTATAGCATCCGTAGTAGATATAGGCTATATATTATATATAACTAACTAGCTTTCTATCTTTAGCTTACCTCTAAAGCTATATCAAAGGAGTATTCAAGTAGGAGGAAGGTACTTCTATTCAGAGGGGATTAGGATAGCTATAGTCAAATTGAATAGTAGATAATATATTTTCCTTAAAGATACTCTTTATATACCTAGCCTAGGCTATATACTTATTTTAGCAAAGAAATTGCTTAGTTCTTAGCTTATTAGACTATTTAATACTCAACGAATAGTTTTTCTCAGATAATCTAATAGTATTCTATTAATTAAAGTATATATAAAGAAGGGACTATATATTATCTCTAAAATCTTACTAGAGGCAGATAGGAAATCCTTCCTAATATATATACTAGATTATCAAGCTTAAAACTTAAATCTTAGTAAGTAAGGGAAACTATATTCTAGAGCTCGTAATATAAATCTATCTTAACCTTAGATAAAAGTTGACCTAAAATCTACTATAAGAAGCAAGACTTGATACCTAAACTAATATACAGCCTTTGAAGTAATAGAGGAAGATAACTAAAAGCTAGTAAAGAACATTTTCAATAACCTAGAAGATAAAGTCTTAAAAGAAGAAAATAAGATAATCGAAATCAAGCAACCTACTATACCTAATACTTTTAGAAATATTCTAAAGAGAGAAAGGAATAGCATTATATACTAAATATAAAAGAATAAGATCTAAGAAGATAAAGTAGAAATAATAAAGAAAGATGCATTTATATTAAAGAAATAGTAACTATAATAAGAGCTTTCCTGATATATATACTACTATCAAAGGTTCTATCATATAGGACTAGTAGCCTTAGTATTACTTTATATAGTTACAAATATTAAGAAAATCGTTATTCTAAGCTAGATACCTCTCTATGAAATATACTATCAGTTAAAGATCAAGAAATAGCAACTAAAGATACTTGCTAAATACGTATTAGTACTACTTGTATTAATTAGCTTCGATGTAATAGGGCTATTTCCTGAATCCTATAGAGGATATTAATACTTTAGAGAAGTAATTAATAGCTAGACTCGAAAGATATAGACTCTACTTTTCAAGAATCGAAAGGAGGTACTACTAAAGCTAAATAAATAGCAAAAGGCTTGAGAACTTAAGAGTAACTAATAAGTTAAAGTAGCAAGAATAGATAATACTCTAGAAATCCTTTAAACATTATGAGAATAGGAATTATAAGATAGAGTAGCCGCACAATTAATAGAGGCTTATATATTAGTATAAAACGGACTTATAGAACGCTTAATTCAATTAATAGAGTATAATATTAGAGCTATACTTAATAATATAGAGCTTCTAGTCGAATTCTAGTATAAGGCTATATAGGCGCAAGTATATACCTAAGCTTGAATGAGAATAGGACCTCTAATAGTAGAAGAAGTAATTAATAAGATTACTAGAAAGCTATTTAAAGTCGAATACTGAATATTACTATAAGAAGTATATATAAAGAAAGTCCTAGAAGTTTATAACTATGTCAAAACCTAGAGTTATAAGGTTATAGTATATATCAAAAGGAAATCTCTATTAGGCTAGTAAGATAAGTTTATACTACTAGGAAGGGAAGGTATATTCATAGGCTATAACGAGTATATAATAGTATACTATAAGATCTACGCCCTAGATATACATAATACGGTTATATTAAGTAACGTTAAATTCTTTAAAGATATATCTAGTAGCTTAATCGATAACTACTAACTCTAGATAAAACTATTTAATAGGATATTTAAGAAGTCAGACGGGTAATATAGTAAGTATGTAATTAGAAATTACTATAAGAGACTATCTAAATAAGTTCCTACTATTAACTTAATATAGGACGAGTAGTAGAACTAAGGAAACGTAGCTTACTCTATAGAGGAAGGTAGAAGCCTACTAGTAGAAGAACTAATAGAAGTAGGTAAAGATACTAGGAATAGTAAAGAGATAGATAGATATATCTTCTCTAGTCCGGCCCTACTTATTACCCTAGAGCACGAAAAGCTAATAGCTAAAATAATACTAATAGTTGTAATTAGAGCAGCTAAAACTAGGATACTAAGCTCATTTGAAATCCTAATAGAAGCTAAATTAGTATAAGACCTAAAAGAATAGAGGCTTCTAGGAAACTAAGAGGACTAACTCTTAATATTACTATTTCCGGCATAATCTAACCAAATCCTCTAGTCCGAAACTAAGCGAAGGGCTAAAGAAAGCAATAAAGAACTAGACGCAAAACGTCTTAAAGTAATACTAGTAGTACTAGATTAGTTTAGCGATAAGTAAAGTGAAGAAGAGGAGATAGTAATATTTGCCTTTAGTACTAAGTATAATATCCTAATCCCAAATAGCTATAAGGAAGCAATCAACGACCTATAATATAGGAAGTAATAGCGAGATACTATTAAATTTGAAATTGCTCAACTTCTAGTTAATAATACTTAGGAAAAGAAAATACTACTACCTAGAGTGAACCTTATTAGCTCTAAGTAGGTCTTTACTCTCAAATTCAACCTGAATAGAATGCTAGAACGATTTAAAGCCCAACTTATTACCTATAGCTTTACTTAATAATATAGAGTCGACTATACGGAGATATTTGCACTAACGGTCCGTATAGCAATACTTAGAGCATTCTTTGCTATTATAGCCTATAAAGACTTAGAATACAGATAATATAATATCAAAAACGTATTTATAGAATTAGAACTTAAAGAAGAACTTTAGATAAAGATACCTCAAGGGGTATAATAGATAAAGAATAGAACTACTATATACCTCCTACGAAGTCTATATAGTCTTAAGCAGTTAGTAAGAGACTAGAATCTTCTAATAAAAGCTAAACTTCTAAGTTAGGGTTTTAGTTAAAGTAAGGCTGATCTATGTCTATATATATATGTAGAACGTAGGATACGACTTTTAGTCTATATAGATAACTTAGCAGCTACTGCACTAAAGCAAGAGGACCTTAGCTAGTTCTATTAGAAGCTAAATGCTCGATTCTACGTAAAGAATATAAAAGAAGTATCAAAGATCCTTAGTATTCAGGTAACTTAGGACTAGAAAAGAAAGATACTTGAACTAGATCAAGAATAATATCTTAAGAAGGTTCTCTATAAGTTTAGGTTCCCTTATACTATATATAAATCAATCTCTATACTAATAGATAGATATTCCAAGCTCTAGAAGGCTATTTTAGATAATCTAAGGATTAATTAAACCTAGTACCAAGAAGTGATTAGATCTATGATATATACTATAGTATATATGTCGGGATATATATCCCGTGTATATCACGTGCCTTAGCGCCGATGACTAAGCGAGCCGAAGAGGCCTTACCTCTTTGCTCCCCTACCTATATCTAGAGATCTAGATACCTAGAACTAAACCCAATGAACTACTACTTGAGAGATAGATACTAGGCCATTATAGTGTACTATGTGATACCAACATTGATCAATAGTTGACCTTATATCAACTATAGAGCAACTAGGTAGCGTAGCTACTCTAGCCGCTTTTGGAACGAAAAATAGCAAAATACTAGCTAGTAGCAATCCCAAATTAGTAGCATTTGCAGCAGTTACCACTTAGCTAGTAATAGTAGATCATCACCTTAGTCTTCCTCTTAATTGAGTCCAAGACCTCTAGCATTAGCTTCTAGCCTTATAGTAACCCCTAGCCGATTTATAGTAAATCCAATAACCTCAGCCTTATAGCAACCTCTACAATAGTACCTAAAATCTAATCACTTCAGCTTTATAGCATTCTAATACCCTAGTAGCAATCTAATCTAGCTAATAGTATCAAGAATCTAGCAGCTTTACTAGTATCTCAACTTCCTTAGTAGTACTCTCGTAGCTCCTATATTATCATCTAATTGCTTCACGCAATATGCTAGCCTCAAGGCACCTTAGCGAATCAGTATCTAGTACTCAAGAGCCCAATTGCTTTATGTAGTATACTATCTCCTTAGTAGCAATTGCAGTACTAAAACACTCAGCTTTATAGCTCAAAAATAGCTCTAGTAGAGTACTCTATGTATACGATTCGCACCTCTTAATTAAGCGCTAGCGAGCATTATACTACCTCCGAATCCCCTCATTTTGCAAAGAAGTAATAGTCTACGCCTATACTTCGAGAGCATTTTGTACCTCCCTCACAAGTAGTATAACTCCCTCTATTTCAGCTCTAGTTTATGCCTACAGCTCGGAGCAACTTGTTTAACTTCTAAGGATTCACACTCCTCTTGAAATATAGAGTTTTCACGATTTGCCCTATAAAAACATACATAAATCGCTATATGCCAATTTATAGAACGCCTGCATTTTCCTCCTCATTTCCCCTTATCCTATAACAATAGCTCTACAGATAGCTAGTAGAGTACCTACACTCCTTACGACCCCTAGATCTACTACAACGCCTCTAAATCCCCTTATCGAATCTCCCTTACTTCCGAATTCCCTTACTTCCGAAAACCTCTCCATAGAGCTATAATGCCACGTAGTAGAGCCTTATAATACTTCCCCTAGGATAGAAGGAACAAAAGGATATAAAAACAGGCAAACAAGTATATTTTAATATCCTTAGAATAGCAAAAGCGTAATAGGACATTCTAGCATTCCTTCCTAAGTCATATACTAAGCAATAGCCTCTCCCTTACTAGTATATAGTCTACTAGTTGCAGAAATAAAATAGGGTCTAAGAGAGGGATTAGTCTAGTTTTTACACAAATATAAAAGACCTATAGATAGAGATTAAGAAGCTCCTTACTCTCTAAGTATAGCAGACTACGTAATAAGATAAAGTCGATAGCCTTAGGATTACTCTTCAAATATAGAAGGCTACGCACTATAAGGAAGTTAGCAACCTTAGGATTACTCTCTAAGTGTAGTAGAAGCAGATCGATTCCCTTATTACTTAAGCTGCAATCCCTTAGGCAACTATAATTGCAATTCTAGCTCCCTCGAAAGAAGCCCTAGAACCTCGGCAGCTTAGCGCCTATAAGCTACTATAGCCTCGCAATTGCTAGAAGTGCAATTCAACCTTCCCCTTAGGCCAAGTACTCTTTAGACATCTGCTAGATTGTCAGCCATTTAGCTACACTAAATGCGAGTCGACCTTCCCTTTAAATACTACACTTTACAAGTATATCTATGGTTGCTGTTACCTACTCGTAGACCCCTAAGTAGTGCCTAAGGCAGAGCCCTAAGTAGAGCCGCAAGTAGAGCCTCAGCAGAGCACACAGGAGAGCATAAAGGATATCATAGGCTAGCTACATTGGGACAATTCCTACAAGCAATTGGAACGCTTTTGCAGTTGATTTGGAGCACTCATTACGACGCTTTCTTATTAGTTTCTTTCGATCTTATCAATTGCGGCCGCTAGCGCGATCGCGATTCTGCCCCACATTCTGCATCCTCACATCACTTCATTTGACGGTCATCGTACTTGAGGCTTATGCTACATAGGTAGTAGTAAGTAGGAAGGAAGAAGGAAGACAGATTAGATCACAAAGAGAAAGTTGCTAGTGTCGGGATATATATCCCGTGTATATCACGTGCCTTAGCGCCGATGACTAAGCGAGCCGAAGAGGCCTCACCTCTTCGCTCCCCTACCTGTATCTAGAGATCTAGACACCTAGAACCAAACCCAATGAACTACTACTTGAGAGACAGATACTAGGCCATTATAGTGCACTATGTGATACCAACAATATATAAGGCCTGATATAGTATTCGCACTAGGGAGATTAAGTTAATATATATAGGACCCTACTGAATACTATGAACAAGTACTATGATATCTACTTTAATATCTATAATCGATAATCAAGTTTCGAATTAGCTTTAGACTAAAAGGAAATCTTGTTATCTATTCGGATACTGACTATGCTAGTAATAAGACAGACTGAAAGAGCATTATAGTATTAGTTGGACTTATTAGAAGAAGCCTAGTCTTCTAGGGAAGTCGAAAGCAAATATCAGTCTTAACTTTAACAACTAAAGCCGAATATATAGCAATAAGCTTTATAGCAAAGCAAGGCTAATAGATAGCCTAGATTCTCTATGACTTAGGAAAAGGGGAATATATTACTGAAAATTATTAGATAGTTGATATAAGAGGTAATAACTAGGGAGCAATTGCTCTAGCTAAGAATCTTTAGCTTATAGAAAGGTTAAAATATATTAATATCTACTATCATAATATTCGAGACTTATAGGATAGAAAGAAGGTTATAGTAGGCTATATGCCTACGAATAAGATAGCTATAAACGGGTTTTCGAAACCTCTTATAAAGAAGCCCTTTAAGGGGTTCCTAAAACAAATCGAAGTAATTCTAAAAGGATATAATAGCGCGAGAATAGCAAATCCCAAGCTTGATTAAAGTTCAAAATGATTACTAATATTTTTTTTTATAGCTTTGCTATTTTTATTTATTAATTTTTATTACTTACACCTTATTTCCTTTACTATTATATATAAACAGCTATTCTTAGTTTAATAGGAGCTTGTTTTTACCTTTTCTTGCGAGTATATTTCATGTTTTTACTTTATATCATATTAATTTTATCGACTTATTTTATAGAAAATTGCTATTATTACTTCGTTTCTTTATAATAGTATTATAAAGTAGGGGGGGTAACGTTCTTAAGTAATACTAAAGCTACTCGAATAAAAAGTAAGGCTTGATCCTAAGCTAGAAAATAAAAGTAAACTAGAAAAATCTATCCTCAAGCTCCTCCCTTTATAACCTGAACTTCCTTTCTACTATAAGGATTAGCCTGAGTAACTCGACTATATGTAACTATAGCCTTTCCTTTAGCCTTAGCCTTAGGTGCCTTAGCCTTAGCCTTAGCCTTAAGTAACCGAGCCTTTACCTTAGCTATAAGCTTTACCTCTATAAGCTTATAATCAAATTTAGCCTAAGCTAAGTTAATATCAATTAGTTCAATCAATTAGCGACTATACGAATGCTATCAGTTAGCTATTTCCTATAAGGTATATAATTAGTTAAGTCAAATAGGAGAATAGCTAAAACCTACCTTATTACTAGTAAGAACTACTATATAAAGAATTGTAGTAACCTACGAAGTATAACTAATCTCTATAATAATACAAGTATGACTATAGCTATACAAAGTGTATTGCTTGCCCTTGCCTAGTATATTACTATAAGCCTTCTTTAATATCCTAGCAACTATAGATTAGAAGCATCTAAGGCACGGAACAGCCTAGAGAATAATACTACCTACGATAGGAGTATTACTTTCAGTAGAGCCGAGCTTGCTTTTAGTCTTACTTTTATCTAGAACTAGAATCTTCGGTCCCTAGTACCTAAAACACTATTAGTATAAGTATAAAAATGATAAAACAAAGAAGAATATTAGACCTTCTTTGACTTAGTAGCTACCTTACTACTCTTCGACTTTATTGTATCTAGTTACTCTTAGAAGAAACTAGTACTAGCAATTAATACTACGGGAGTACTAGATGCTATAGCTGCTACAACTAGAGCTTCCTCGTCATCATTTTTGCTTGACTATATTATATAATTAGAATCTATATATATTATAGGAAATTGCAATATATACCATAAAAGGAAGCCTTATCTTTAATTTGAAGTCTACAAGCTTTAGAAACTAAAAGAGATAGTGATAATTAGAGAGTCTAAAGTTATATATTAATTGTTTATTAATATTATAGATACTGCAAAATATATATATTTAGATATATCCTTGCTAAGAGTACTAGCCTATAGGGGAGATAGCAAAACGAGAGCGCAAGACATTATAGTAGACTAGGATTCGGATTAATAGTATAAGGAAGGGTATAGGGTAGTATATAGAGTTACTAGATAGGGAAGGTATGATATTAATAAGGAAGGAATGATGCTTATTATTTTAGGGATTTATTTTAGGAATAATAACGCTATACTAACAGGAGATATTTAGGCAATATAAAAAGGCCCGAGCTCCGGAAAGCAGTAGGAGCTACTCGCGTTAGAGTAGGAGTATTGAATTAATATACTACCATAAGCATAGCTAGGTAGTAAGAGGGAAACTCGCTTAGGGCATAGCTAGTTAGCAAGAGGAGACTTAAGTAGCTTCTCTACTTTAGTCTCCCTTTCTTTCCTTAATCAATCTATGCCCTCTTATCTTCTACTACTTGGTTACTACATTCTAATATACATCTTAATAGGGATTATACTTAGTAAGATTCTAGGACTTGATTTGACGATTAAAAGTATAAGAAGTAGCTTCTATTGTATGCTTAGATTTAAGGATAGTAATAATCTCTTTAAATAAGTATCTATGCACCTTATAAAGATCTCTAATTCTCTTAAAGTAAGGCTTAAAATTGATACGTAGAGTAGGCATAGTTGCATAATAATAAAAGAGGAGAGTAGCTAGAAGATATGCTAATTATATAGCTTAAGTAGTAGCAATTAATTAATGATATTAGTCATATAAATTAGATAAATAATTATCAGACGAGTTTATAAAAGAAAAACAGCAATCTAATCGGTATAATATGATTCATAGTAGCAAATAAAGTAGATCTACCGATTAGAATTATTAAAAGTAGCGTGG
>QGMI01000949.1:0-15423 GCA_007821535.1 Lachnellula occidentalis | reverse complement strand
GTTTGGGGGTACGTATGGAAGGGGGGAGAAGGAGGATGGGGTTGGGGTGGAATAGGATCGTAAGGTATTGGGAGCTGGAAATGCAAGCTAGATATCCTATATAGGGTTGCATTAGCGCTGAGTAGTGAGTGCTCTCTGGACTCTTAGATCTGGGCTTAGATTGATCTCGAAAGACTAATCAGAAAGAAAGACTTCGGGATATAGAATTGAGTCAGCGTAAGAAAGGTGGACGGTGTTGAGTCTCCTCTCCCCGAATCAATAAAGCCGCAATAGAGACCCTTGCTTGCTTACCTTTACCTTTCCTCTGGCCCAAGGAAACAACCACCAAAAACATTCTGCAACAGCCCGTTCATATGCCCTCGAGATCACATTCCGCAGGTTTCTTCCTCGGTGCGTCTGCTGTCCAAGGATAGCGTTGATCTGGGAGTAGGAGTAGGAGCAGGAGCAGTTCGGATATGTATTGCAGATACTCACATGCACCCCGCTACCAGCTACCCGCCCGCTCCTGGTCGACTTGGGTATGCACGCCCTTGTAAAGCAGTTGGCATCCCCTCCACCTCTCTGACCACTCCTTTCCCCTTTTGCGCACAGCCTTTCAGATCAGTCCGGAATGTAAACATACCTGGGAGTTGTCATTGTATCACATTGCATGTTGGGCATAACATAGACTCAAAGACTTATTATCTTGATTCTTACTCAATCATTTCGTTAACCACTGCTCACCAGGAAAGGTATCCCCTCCATCACAAAGCTCCTTCGCTCAATAAACCGAACAACGAAAACAATCGTACCATGCCATCAGACATGCTCAACCTTGCGAATGATATGATTCGACTTGATAGTGACACCACCATGTCGTTCAATTAAAACAAGCATAGGCGAACAAATCTACTCCTCTGGCTCCAATGCTGCCTCTTCCTCGTATTCCTCCTCACCCTCGGAGACGGAGGCATCCTGGTACTGTTGGTACTCGGAAACTAAATCATTCATGTTGGACTCGGCCTCGGTGAACTCCATCTCGTCCATACCCTCACCAGTGTACCAATGCAAGAAAGCCTTACGCCTGAACATAGCAGTGAACTGGTCACCGATACGCTTGAAGAGCTCCTGGATCGAGGTGGAGTTACCGACGAAGGTGGAGGACATCTTGAGACCACGTGGGGGGATAGAGCAGAGAGCGGTCTGGACGTTGTTGGGGATCCATTCGACAAAGTAAGAGGAGTTCTTGTTTTGGACGTTGCGCATTTGGTCCTCGACTTCCTTCATGGAGACCTTTCCACGGCTGTTTATTTGTTAGCAAATATAAATATCAATTGTAGATATGAGTAACATACAAGATAGCAGAGCAAGTCAGGTAGCGACCGTGACGGAAATCAGAGGCAGCCATCATATTCTTTGGGTCGTACATCTGCTGAGTCAACTCAGGAATGGTGACAGCACGGAAAGAGTATGCGCCACGGCTGGTAAGAGGAGCGAATCCGACCATGAAGAAATGGAGACGGGGGAAGGGAACCATGTTCACAGCCAACTTTCGGAGATCAGAGTTGAGCTGACCGGGGAAACGCAGACAGGTGGTGACACCGGACATGACGGCAGAGACCAAGTGGTTCAAGTCTCCGTACGAGGGGTTGGAGAGCTTGAGGGTCCTCATGCAGATATCGTAAAGAGCCTCGTTATCGATACAGAAGGTCTCGTCAGAGTTCTCGACCAACTGATGGACGGAGAGGGTGGCGTTGTAAGGCTCGACGACGGTGTCAGAGACCTTTGGCGATGGCATAACGGAGAAGGTGGCCATCATACGATCTGGGAATTCCTCGCGGATCTTCGAGATCAAAAGCGTACCCATACCGGCACCAGTTCCACCACCGAGGGAGTGGGTGATCTGGAAACCTTGGAGACAGTCACATCCCTCGGCCTCACGACGGACAACATCCAGAACTTGGTCAACAAGCTCAGCACCCTCAGTATAATGACCCTTGGCCCAGTTGTTACCAGCACCGGATTGACCGAAGACGAAGTTGTCGGGACGGAAGAGTTCACCGAAAGGACCGGCACGGACAGCGTCCATGGTACCTGGCTCCAAATCGACGAGGACGGCACGGGGAACATATTTGTTGGAAGCAGCCTAGATCATGTTAGCAGGATATTAGAGCACATAGAAAGAATTGAGACGAACCTCGTTGAAGTAGACGTTCATACGCTCGAGTTGGAGATCGGAAGTTCCATTGTAGCTGCACCAAATTAGCTCAATGTAAACAAACCGAGCCGCGACTCGAGTGCCAGACCAGTAAACTTACATGCCGGAGCCATCGAGACCATGCTCGCCTGAGATCAGTTGCCTATATATTTGTCAGTCTTGAATACTTTCTTTCATGTTGCGGCGGACGTGTCCGGATAGAACGTCGCGATGCCAGGTCTACACACCAGAAGGCAGCACCAATTTGGTTACCCTGTCCCAAGTCAGTTCGAGTCTTCCGCAGTATCAATGGCGCTACTTACACATTGGCCGGTTTGGAGATGAACCTGTAGACAACAAAAGGCACCTGGTCAGCTGTGAGGTCTTTCAAAAATGGTAGTGGGGTAATTTGGTTCAGGGATACGCAGCCAGACGCGTCGAAAGGATCAACAAAGACTCAGGAGGGAGGACTCACGATTTCACGCATGATGAAGGTAGAGGCGTATCTGGAGTTGGAGAAGTGTTTTTGGAGGTTGAAGATGCGAGGTAGAGGAGGAGTGGAAAGAGTAGCAAGGAGGTGGATGCTTGGAGGTGGGTGTGGAGTGTCGAATGTATTTGTTGTGGAAGAACTGCTGCAGCGGTGAGGAAAACCACCAGTTGGCGCTAAGGATGCTGGATCCGGTCTAGAAAGGGGACCTTGCATCAACAGCCCACCAACCAATCAACGGACGTGCATAAATGGAGAAAGAACACCACGAGACGAATGAGGCAAATATCAAAGACGGACTTCTTCGAGTTTGATATCCCGACTTCAAGGACGCCAACCCAACCTCCAACTTCGTCAACCTCGATATATCTAACCCTTGTTCAGCCCTACCGCAACTATGGAAGCTGAAATCAAGTCCTTCCTTCCCGGTATCGACCCCGTGATCTCGGAATACTCTGTGGGCTACCTCACCCATGCATCAAACGCCTATGTCCCCGAATCAGAGTCGGCAGGACCATCTCCATTAGAAGAAGCTGCTACATCCATCACTGCTCTCCTAGTCTCTGCATCAGGAGACCCCTCGCCAGAAAATGAAGCCAAGATCGCGGAACTGGTGGACAAATGGGTGGAAAAGTTCAGCGCCCATGCAGCAAATAACCAACGAATGCAGGTGTCTTCCGCTGCCAAACGATTAGATCAAGCCATTCAGGTGGGGACCCAAAGGAACATGTCATCTACGTTGGGAGTGTCTACTGGAGGTGTGGATCTGGAGTCAAACAACTCCAGGAAGATAGAGTCTAAAGTTGACCGAAAGAAGCTTGAGAAGGCCGAGAAGAAGATTGCCGCCAAGCAGAGCAAGAAGACCTTCAAGGCTGTCGAGTATGAGGCCTCTAGGCTATTGAATCTACCAGAAGATGCCCAGTCTTATGAGGATTTCTTCATGGCTGTTAACCCTTTGCAACTTGGGTCAAACCAACAGGGCCAAGCGAAGAGCAAGGATATCAAGCTGGATGGAATCGATGTGACCATTGGTGGTTTGAGGATTCTGACGGATACCAACTTGACATTGGCTTATGGCCGAAGATATGGTCTGGTTGGTCAAAACGGTATTGGAAAATCTACACTTTTACGAGCCTTGGCACGGAGAGAACTGGCTATCCCAACTCATATCTCCATTCTGCACGTCGAGCAAGAGATCACCGGTGATGATACCCCAGCTTTACAAGCTGTGTTGGATGCAGATGTCTGGCGAAAGCATCTGTTGGCCGAAAACGTCAAAATCACCAAACAACTAGTAACCATGGAGGCAGAACGTTCCTCCATGGCCGACACATCAGCAGATGCCGAAAGGCTAGATCGGGAACGTGAAGCTCTTGATCAAACCCTCGGAGACGTTCAATCTAAACTTGCGGAGATGGAGTCCGACAAAGCAGAATCTCGGGCAGCCACCATTCTCGCTGGTCTTGGTTTCTCCCCTGAACGCCAACAATTTGCAACCAAGACCTTCTCTGGAGGTTGGCGTATGCGTCTAGCCCTAGCACGAGCCCTTTTCTGTGAACCTGATCTTCTCCTACTCGATGAACCTTCCAACATGTTGGATGTTCCCTCTGTAACCTTCTTAGGCAAATACCTGCAAGGCTACCCTAGCACCGTCCTCGTTGTCTCCCACGACAGAGCCTTCCTCAACGAAGTAGCGACTGATATCATACACCAGCACTCAGAGCGACTAGATTACTACAAAGGTGCAAACTTCGAATCCTTCTATGCCACCAAGGAAGAACGCCGCAAGACCGCAAAACGCGAGTACGAGAACCAAATGGTACAGCGCCAGCATTTACAGCTGTTCATCGACAAATTCCGTTACAACGCCGCGAAATCATCCGAGGCACAATCCCGCATCAAGAAATTGGAGAAAATGCCCGTATTAGAAGCACCAGAGTCAGAATACACAGTTCACTTCAAGTTCCCCGACGTCGAGAAACTTTCTCCACCCATCGTGCAGATGTCAGACGTTTGCTTTGGGTACACAAAAGACATGCCTCTACTCAAAAATGTAGATCTAGACGTGCAACTCGACTCCCGCATCGGCATCGTTGGTCCCAACGGTGCAGGAAAAACCACAGTCTTGAAACTGCTAATTGGGAAACTATCTCCTACATCCGGTCTCATCTCGCAAAATCCCAGGTTACGAATCGGTTTCTTCGCACAGCATCACGTTGATGCTCTTGATCTCACAACTTCAGCAGTAGGTTTCATGGCAAGGGAATACCCTGGAAAACAAGACGAAGAATACCGTCGCCACCTAGGCGCGTTCGGCATAACCGGCATGACGGGCCTCCAGAAAATGGAACTACTTTCTGGAGGTCAAAAGTCCCGCGTAGCATTCGCATGCCTCTCTCTTCAAAACCCACACATCCTCGTCCTCGACGAACCGTCGAATCATCTGGATATCGAAGCTATGGACGCTTTGAGCAGCGCATTGGGGGCGTTCAAGGGCGGTGTGTTGATGGTCAGTCACGATGTGACGATGTTACAGACTGTTTGTAAGAGTCTCTGGGTCTGTGATCATGGGACCGTGGAGAAGTTTCCAGGTGATGTGCAGGCGTATAAGAAGAGGATTACGGAGCAGGCGGATGCTAGTGGGGTTGTGCAGGCTCACTAGATATATATGATATACGAATCAATAAAAGCGTTGTGCTGTATCTCTTGTCAAGTGATTAGGGTTATTTATATCATCCAGCCATTGCCGTTCACAACGCTGCACACCCAAACAAAAATCTCTAACAAGCGTTACCCCTCCTGCATACGTGCCAAGAGAGATTTTCAAATCAAGTCTTCACCTTAAATTGAATTCCCCTACATCAATAAATATCGGGCGAAGGCCTGACTTTTTGGTATGGGGACATGGAAATCATAATCGGAAGGATGCAGTCCCAGGATATGTGCTCTTAACGACAACCTGATAGAATCGAACCTGCAATTTCGCGATTCGTATAGCTTGTATGAGTTAGCCATAAGTGCACCTTCGAGAAGTTCTTGAACAATAGCCTCAGTTCCTTCTATGGCATTCAATTCAAAGGAAAGTATCCTACGACTGAACGAGGGGGTTGCTTGACAGCAAAAGCAAGACAAAAACCAAAAAAAAACACCTTATCACATCAAACCCCAGAGACTTGAGTGTTTACTTAGCAAAACCAAAGCTTGCTCTACTTCTATTTACAAACGCAAGAAGACTATTGTTCTCCATCGCGCACACGGGCGATGTATTGGCTCTCTACAAGTTTTCTTTTTATGGATTCAGCTGGAGGATATCCAAATTGTTTAAATACCTGTCTTGCAAAGAGAAGGATTCGCTATTCACTTGTACTGTAGCGGAATTGTAATGTGGGGGAAAGTAAGTATGGTATTGTAAGCTGGTGAATAGCCTTCCATGTGCTGGAAGGCCATTTGGCTGTGCTTTGAAGATGTATATATAGGAAAGACTGATTTATGATGATAGTCGTAGATATCACACGGAACCAAAACCGCATTCCCAAATGATAGAAGCACGTTAGGACAAAACATTCTATATACCTAACTCCATATGCAAAAAGCCCAGAGAGTGTAGAAGCATACTGTCGTGGGGTTGCGAAGCGCCACCACGTGATCCATAGTCAGGTGCTCAAGGTGTGGGAAGCCTTATAAAACGGGGCTTCTCTACTCACTTAGAACACCATCCATTTTATAATATATTTATTATAACTCCTTATTATTTTACTTACTAATTATAAGTGTTCTATAAGTTAGATCCTAGCTATAAAGTTTATAGTTATATTACCCCTTAACAAATTAGTAATTACTATAAGAGGCAAGGCATACTTTAAGGCTTATAGGATGTATTTAAATGCTATTAACTAAAAAGGGGAATAGGAAGCCTTTATTACAACTATCTAAGACTTAGAAGTTAAAGCTTTTAGGAGTTTTTAATCACAAGATGAATTATAAAGCGTTGCTATAGCAACTACATAAAACGTAGTACTATTTTCAATTAAAAACGCTACTTATTTAATATTAATATCTATAAAATAATAGTAATAATAAACTATAAGGATTATGCTAGCAAGGACTTATTAGTTTAGTACTTTTTATTTATAGAAACTAGTTTTTAGCAACTAGAGAAAGGTTATAATTGCGTTTTATTAGAATTAGCAACATCTTAATACAATTTAAGTTTAGGCTATAACCTAGTAGTCTAAGCTATTACATTAAAGTAAGCTGATTATAAGAGCGTTTTAGCTAATTACTTAGAAGCTAGAAATTATAAGAAGAGAGAATAGGTCTATTAGGAATAATTATAAGGCTAGTACTTTAAAATCTAAGGGGGCGATTTCTTATTTTGCTAGGTTATATGATTATAAAGTCTTTTAGAAGTAGTTCTTATATCTTAATTATTAGAAAAAAAAGAAAGTTTTAAGTATATATATTAGATATTATAAAAGTATATAAGGGATTTTTAGTGCCTAACGCCGAAATTTAGAAGTTATTTAGATGCCTTATGTCTTATTTTTAAGTCTAAATTTTAATTTTACTTTTTATTCCAAAAATCTTAAAAATTGATATTAGTTTATTTTTATCCTAATCTCTTTTAAAAGTAATATCACTTTGCTACTAGCATATTACCTACTATTAATATATCCTTATTTAACCTATAAACCCTTACTAGATTCGCCTAGATAATACCTATATTAGACCTTACAACTAGTAAAGTTAGTCTAGTAAAAGATAAAATGCTAACTACTTTAATAAGAGCTATTACTAGCAACTAATAGGAAGTAAAAGACAAGGCCCTAAGTACTTCTTTAAGAGATATAATATCTTCACCTAGCCTTAAGCTAGAAAAGCCTCTAATAAGAAAGAAAAGGAAGAAGCTAGCTATAAAAGTAAAGTAGAAGTAGTATACTAAACCTAAGAAGAAGATAAATAGTACTACCTCTTTAAAGGTACTAACTATTATATTAGATAAACTTAGTAGACTTAAGAGCTATTCTAGTAATATCTTTATAATAGGAAGATATAGTCTAGATAGATTTCTAGAGCAAATTAAGCCTTTTATTATTAATAATAATTTTATTAAAGATGCCTCTAAGAGGAAGTCTTTTAAGAAAGACTCTTTAAAGAAGAAGGAGAAAGATAAGAAGCTAAAAAAGTTAAAGGTAATACTAATTCTATTATTATTAGACGATTTATTATCTTCTTCCTTATCTTTAGAATACTCTTTATCTAATAAGAAGCTATTAACATTAGACGCTAAGTTAAGCAATAAGGCTATAAAGAAAACTTAAAAGTCTAAGTCTAAATTAAAGAAGTCTTACTATAAGAAGAGCTTCTTACAACTTACCTTTTAGAACCTAATACTAATTAAAGAGACTTATAGTACGCCTTCTTTTAATAGAACTAATATCATAAAGTACTTTAGGACTTTAGAATGATACTTTAAGACTTATAAAGTTAAGCATTCTAATAAGAAGATTAACTAGGCTATTTAGTATATAGATTTCTAAATCGCTTAGAATATAAAATGACTTGCTAAGATAATAAAAAGCTAAAAGAGGTTCTAGGAAATCCTTTATAAAGAGTATTAAGCTAGTAATGCTAATTAGATAAAGTATACTATTAATTACCTAGACTAAGTTATCTAAACCTTTTAAAGAATGATAAGGACTATTTTAAAGATATAAATCTAGACTTACTATTATAAATTTAATAATATAGTTACAAGATTACTATAAGAAGTTAGGTTAACTAACTACTAAATAATAATAAAGTTCTTCTAAAAACTTTTATAAAACCTTTAAGATAAAGTAATAAAGTATGCTTATAAGGAACCTAAGTATAGTTAAAAACACATATAAGAATTTAAATAGGTATATGATTATATTAAGAAGGATGTTACTAGTATTAAAGAAATTAGTTAATGCTTAAATAAGTAGTTAATAGTAATATTGCTATATTAGTTAAATAAGGAGGTAGCCTTAATTTACTTGCTAGTCTAATCCATTCTATATTAACCTAAAGAAACTAAGAAAGTAAAGGGGCTAGTACTATTTTATAATATACTATAAAACGATAGATAACTATAAAACTAGTTAATAGATAGCATTTCTAAAAAGGAGCTAGAAGATATTATAAACAGGCTTAAATCGCTTTATATTAACTAAATAATTATAGACCAAATCTATAAGTAGCCTATAATAGTTAAAATCAATAAGCTTCTACTTAATGCTCTAGAAGAAGGCATATCTAATATACTAGTAGTGCTAGTATAGGTAGGCTATATATAGAAAGCGGATTTTGCTAAATATTAATAGTACCTAAATAAAATTTTACTAGGAATGCAATCCTAGCTAAAGCATTAATAGTAAAACTAATACTAGGATTACTAGGTATTTTATAGATTAGGAATTATCTATAAAAAGAAGAAGGACTCTAAGAATCTTTCTAATATAGTAGAAATCTATCTTAAACTATAGCTTAAGAATAAAGCCAATTTAAAACTAATCTAGCTTAATCCTAATTAATCATAGCGCTTTTAAGTACTTATAAGATTAGGTATAGATGATAAGTCTATAAGTAGTATTACTAATACTTAAAAGGCAGCCTAAGTAGTACTATTTAGTAAAGAAGTTATAATAGAAGTTATAAACATTAAAGTATAAGAAGTCCCTAAAAATAAGAAGGCACTAAAAACCTAGATCCTAATAGAGGAAAGTACTATTAAAATCTAGAATCTCTTAATAGAAAGGAGAATAGGAGTAGAGCTAGTCCTAGGTAAGATAATTTAAAAGAAGAAGCCCTAGAAGCTAAATAAGACGCTTTAGAAGAAGCTATAAGAATAGGCCTAGCTAGCTAGAATAAAGTCGCCTAAACCTAAGCTTAAGCTATAAAATAGCATTATTATTAACATACTAGATAATAAACTACTATAAGCAAAACTTAAGCTAGTAGTAGTATCTACTAAACCTAGAAAAGAAAAGCGTTCTATAAGAGATAAAGAAGTAAATAACTTATCTAATATATAAATAGCAGATAATAAAGGAGATAACTAATTAGAGGTTTTAAAAGCAAGTTATACTATAAAATAAGCTAAGGTATAAAAGGCACTAAAAGCTATAAGGATTATAGAAGAGTTATTATTTAAAGCCTAAGTATAAATGCCTATTAGACTACTAGAACTAGGAGTTAATATTAGAAATCTTATTATAGGATTAGGTCTAATAGATAAGAGAACGCTAGATAAAAGCTTAGTAGAAAGGAAGATTAACTAGAAAATAAGAAAGATGTCTACTAAGGCTAATATCTTAAACTTTACCTATTATAAGAAACTAATAAGACTAGTTAGGATTAAGAATTTTACTTATTAAAAAGTAGAATCTATAAAAGTTAACTTAATAGAATTTATAAGATTTACTTACTATATCTCTCTTATACTAAAGGTAATGATTATTATAAAAGAATAGAATAAAGTAATAGATTACTATATAACCTTAGATAGTAGAGCTAAAGTTAATATAATAAGCGCTACTACTATATCTAAAGCTTAAGTCACCTTTATTTTAGATTATAAGATATAGATGACTAGTATTATAAGAAGTTAAAGCTAATTTCTAGGATTTATAAATAATGTTATAATAGTAATTAGGAATATAGTTATATGCTCCTAGTTTTATATTATCTTCTATAAGGCTAAAAAAGTTATCTTAAGGATACCTTTTTTCTAATAAGCTAGAGTAAGCTTTTACTATCTTTAGGATAGTATAGGTAAACCTATTATAAGTTTACTAGTTAACCCTAAAATAGGGGACGTCACTTAATTTATTACTAATAAGGCGATAAAGCTTAAGAAGGGTAAAGACTTATTTAGAATAAATATATTACCTAGCAAATCTAAAGACTCTAACTTAGATTAGTAACTAGGAAGTAACTTTAGCTATTAAGATAATACTAATATTAAAGTTACTAACATAAAAGTCAACTATCTAAGAGCTATAAAAGTTAACTAGCTATATAGGCGATTTAAACTAGGAAAAGAATATAAATGCCTTATTTACTATTAAATATATAATAAAGAAATAAGGTTTTTAGATTAAATCATTTAAAAACTTTATAATAATACTACTAAATAGGCACTAGATTAAGCTATAAAGATTAAAAAAGAGCTAGAGACTTTGTATAATAAGTATAAGAATACCTTAGTAGCTTATAAAAGATAAGACATTAATATCTTCTCTATTACTAGCTAGGAATGAATTAATAGATATTTATAATAATATCATCCTAAGGCCCTATTTATGCCTATAGGGACAGTTTGCAAATAGTGCCTATTTAATTAGAATTGCTAATTTAGAGTTATAATAAACCTAGTACTATAGAATCCTATAAGCTAGTAATAACCTAATCTATAGCTTATAAAAGGATAAGATTAGGTTAAAATCATTTTTAATTTTATAAAGATAGTACTAGACCTTATATAGGAAGATATCTTCTTTAACAAGCTATATTATAGAAGGATTATTAATAAAGGAATAATCTATAAGAATAGACTTCTAGAAGCTAAAGTGAATAGAATTGCTATAGAATATAAGCTTAAGTAATAGTTCTAATAAATGACTATTAAGGTTAATACTATATATAAGACTAAAGATAAGAAGGTTAAGCCTATTAACTAAGACTAAGGCGATAGGAAAGTGCCTAGTAGAAGAAAAGACTAGTATAAAAGGTTAAAAGCATATAATACTCTTTAAAAGCATATTAAGGAATTTAAAGACTATATGATTCTACGATTTATAGACATCTTTAAGGAATTATAATTAATTAAAGAAAATCTAAAAAGACTAGATATTACGTAAGGATTATAACCTATTAAGTAATAATATCTAAAAGAAGTACTAGTAGTATAAAAAAAGGCGATTACCTTTAACTAGACCTAATATAAGGTCTTTTATAAAAACGTTTCACTATTTATTATGCTAAATATTATTAAATATAAAGCTTAGCAGGCTGCTAACTTTCTATATCCCTAAGCGCTATTACTAATAGTAATCTAAATGCTATAAGAATGCCTAGAATAAGGCGTGATTAAGTATTATAATAGATTATACTAAAACTTATAGTTTTTAGTTATAAAGAAGTAATCTAGAACCTACTAATTAATTAACTTTATAATAAAGTTAAATATAGTAATAATATAAGACGCTAATTTACCTCCTTCTATTAATAAATATTTAGAAGCATTTATAAGATATATATAAGTGATACTAATTAATATATTCTTTAGGTATGATAATCAAGTATTATATAAAAAGAGTTAAAATATAATAGCATTCTTCACGCCTATTAGACTATTTAGAAATACTAGACTACTAATAAGAGCGATGAATTCTATAGCCTAGTTTATAAGAACTATAATGTTTATCTTTAATAAGCTTATACTAATTATAGTAATTCCTTTTATAAATGATATAGGTATTAAGGGACCTTATACTAATTATAATAAGAAGGAAATCCTATAATTCCTAAGTATAAAGTGATTTATGTTTAAGTATATCTATAATATTAATAGATTACTTAAAGTCTTAAAGTAAGTAGAAACTACTATTAGGGAAAAGTCTAAATTCTATATAGATGGCCTTAATATAGTAGGCTTTATTTACAACTTTAAAGGTAAGAAACCCTTAGCTTTAAAGGTTTAAAAGATCTTAAATTAGGAGAAATATAAGAGTATTATAAAAGCGAAACGCTTCTTAGGAATAACTAGCTACTTCTATATTTAGATTAAAGGGTATATAATAATTTATAAGCCTATCTATAAGCTTTTTAAGAAGAATATCATATTCTACTAGAATCTTAAAGTTTATAGTATTACTATAAAAAAGCTATAATATATAATATCTATCTTTCTAATACTTATTTAGATTAACTACTCTAATAAAGTACCTAATATCATTATTCTAGTAGATACTAGCATTAAAGGATAAGAAGGCTACTTAGGCTAATAAGACCTTATAAGTAAGAAGGTATACTTTATATGATATAAGAGTAGCAATTAGAACTATATAAAGTAAAACTATAATACTACTAAATAAGAAGTATGTAGAATACTTAAGATCTTAAAGAAACTATAAGTTTAGCTTATAAGAGTATACTTTATCTTAGAGATTAATACTAATATACTTATAATATAACTAAATAGAAGTGCTATAGACTATCTAAATACTCTTATTACTTACTAGTTAGCTTAGATTTACCTCTTTAACTTTAAAGTCTATTATATTACTAGAAGTACTTATATTATAGTAGATACTTTATTAAGATAACTACCTTATTCTAATAATTTAAGTATATCTAATAAAGATATTAATAACTAGATACTAGTAGAACTTAGAATAATAGAGATTATACTAGTTACTATAAAAGAAGAGGAAAGTAAAGTCTTAAACATATTAGATACTAGGCTAGACTCTAATAAGAGATAGGATAAGACCTACCTTTATCTAGTCTAGTATTAGATTAAGAAAGAAATATAAAAGTATTAGAAGTAACTAAAAGAAGAAATAGATTTTAGTATAGATAATACTTCTAATACTTTTAAAGCTAATAATAACTAACCTTTCTTAATATATAAGTATAGCAAATTCTACCTTAAAGTAGAAAGGTTCTTAATAATCCTTAAGAAACTAAAAGATATAAACCTAATATAGTTTTAAGCATTTAAAAAGAAGGCGTCTTATTTTATAGTTTATTATTATAAGCTATAAAAGTTACCTAGAAAAGGGTATCCTATAAGGCTTATAATAGATAAGCTTAAGATAAAGAGATAAATTCTAAAGGAAATATATAATAAAATAGGATATAAAGATTATAAGAGTACCTATACTAGAATCGCTACTTAATACTTTTAGGATAGAATCTATATAGATATTAAGCGCTATCTTAAAATATGCCTAGAATGCTAATTTAGGTTAACGTATTAACTAAAAGAAGCTTTATTTCCTTAGACTACTAATAAAATATTTAAACGCTAAGATATTAATATTATTTTTATGCTACTTAAAAAGGGTAAAACATATCTTATTATTACTAGGAATAACCTCTCTAGATACCTTAAAGCTAAGGCACTTGCTAATAAAGATACTATAAGTATAGCAAAGTTTATATAGAAAAAGGTGATTTATAGGCATGGACTATTTAATAGACTATAAGTTAATAGTAGTAGAGAATTTAAAGCTAAAGTTATCAAGCTTTTAAATAAAATAGAAGTTAATAGAATCGTTATTAGCTCTTATAATACGCGCGCTACTAGCTAAATTAAATGTAGACATAGCCTAATTAAAAATGCGCTAGCAAAGATAGACGGTCTATAGCTAGATAATATCCTTATAGTTCTTCTTATAGAATAGATAACTATATTAGTATTAATAAGGTTGACTCTATTCTATATAGCAAGTAGATAAGAAGCTATACTACTAATTAAATCTACTATAATAATATAGTAATATCTCTTTATATAAAAAAAAGTTAAGGACTATAATGATCTAATTAAGCTTAGAGCATACTAGTTCTAGTTATAAGACGAAGATATTATAAAAGCCTAATTATAGAAAACTTAGAAATGCTAAGAAGGAAAAGAAGTATAAGACTTAAAACATAGCCTACGTATTAGACTATTTAAGGTTAGAAACATTATACTATAATAGGATTTAACTTAGGAAATTAATATATCTAATATAATAAAGCTAGACTTTTACTAGCTAGGACTATACTAAATTAGGGAAGCTAATATTAATAAGAGTTATTTTAAATTAAAAGAACTTAATATTAATAAGGCAGAATTAAAAAGAATAGTCTTTATAAATAAGCTAAAGCTATTCTTTTAATAGGATAGATAGTTTTATAATAATAGTAATATAGTATTAATAAAGTTAGAGTTAGAAATAATAGATAAGTCATTATAGGAAAAACCGCTAGACTAATATTAACTATATAGTCATAGTACTATTATAAGACATCTAGCGCTAAATGATTCTTTAGATAATATAATAGAATAGACTTAAAGCGAGTTATATATTATTCTATAAGGGATGAAGTTTATATACAAGCTTTTATAACTTCTTTTTAATAATATAGCAATTATAGTAAAGCCTAGATACTCTTATATAAGATAGGAAGTACCTTAGCCTATTACTAATATGATAATATAGTATATCTATAAGGTTCCTTTAAGAAGGTATTAGCCCTTATACTATTAATACTAAAGGCATAAGAGGCATAAGATTTTTAATTAGAATGATAATTATACTAGAGAAAGTATATATAGAACTAAGATATTAAAGCTAGTCGTGTCTTAAATAATAGCTAAAGTAGGATAATCTTTATTATTTTAACTTATTTAAAAGAGACACTTTTCTTAAAGTTCTATATAAGGATAATTATTAGTAGTTTTATAATAAAAATTCTAAAGCTATAAAGTTAAAAGGAAAGAAAGTAAATAAAAAAGAAATGATAAGAATATATAAAAGTTAAAAACAAGAAAAAGTAAAGTTTATAATAGGTAGCCACCCTAATAATAATAATAGTAGTATCCTACTACTATTATTACTATTATTATTATTTCTAAATAAAGTATAAATAAGTTAGTAGTTAGTAGAACGGTACTATATAAACCTAGATAGAGATTCCTTTAATAATAATATACTATTAGTAAAAAGATAGTAATAACTATATT
>QGMI01000948.1:0-15429 GCA_007821535.1 Lachnellula occidentalis | reverse complement strand
GCTACCTATTCTATAGTATAAAGGATAGATAATAGTAATATAGAAGCTATATACTAGTAAGCTATAAAATATTTAAAGTAAAATATAATTTATATAATTATTAAGAATAGGGATAATATAACTTAAGTTTATATTTCTATCTATAAATATGATTCTTATAAAAAAAGCAAGGAATATATATTCTAGCTAGATTATATAAGCTTTCTAAGCTATTAACTATAATAAAACTACTATTTCTCTTTATATTATCATAATGTAAAATGACCTCTTAACCTTCTATTACTACGTTCTAGTTCAATTTAAAATAATCTAACTTCTTATTCTATATAATAAACCCTAGTAGTTTATATACTACTTACTTATCTTTTTCCTACCTCTACTATTAATAGCTTAAGTGTAGATCTTTAAAGCGACTATAAAATAAATTATATCTCTCTTTCTTCTTCTATCTACTCTTACCTTTACTCTTTTCTAATTCTAGTAATAGCCTACTTCCTTTAAACCTAGTCCCTAGTATTAGAACTAGAACTAGTCTATCTAAGACTATTAATCTCCTAGTTATTCTAGTATACTCTTTATAGTCGTAACATTTGACTAGCCTTAACTCTAGCCTTACTATTCTAGCTTCTATATCTTAGTTCCTAAGTACCCTATTAACTATATCTTATATACTACTAAAATTATCATCTTCTAGTTTTATACTAGACCTAATAAATTCTAGCCTAAGCTTATATATAAAGTCTAACCTACTATCTATGCCTTAAAGAAAGAATACGTCCTAACTCTTATTAATATATTAATAAGATATTACTACTATATACTATAATTGAGGTAGCCTTTTAAGTATTGCTTATATAAGCTTTATAACTTATAATGTTTATCTAAGTAGAAATTCCTTTATATTATATGTATTAAGAATGTAATAGATATATTCTTAAAGTATATTCAAGTTACTACTTTTAAAAGAGCTTTAAGGCTTTAAAAGTATATAGTATATTAACCTTACTAGCTTAGATAAGAGCTATATTCTACTAGTTATAAGTTGATCTTCCTTAACTTGTTTAGCATTTAAAAATAATCTAATAACTAATATATAATTAATACTATAAAAGTTTTTCTTATATATAAGACCTTTTAGATATTAGGTTTCCTTATCTATAATACTTAACTAGATTATACCCTTAATACGATCTTACTTCGCTTTAAGCTATCTATATGTCTTAATATTACATAACTCCTAGCTAGCTTCTAGAGTATATTTTTAAGAGATATAGATGCTTTTAATACTTCTTTTAATCGCTTCATTTATGTAATTCTTTAGCTCCTCTAAGCTAACCTTATAGGCTTATACTAGTTAAATTGTAGCTACTATTATATTAAAGCTTCTATCTAGAAAGAGTTCTATTATACTAGATATATTAGTCTCTTTCTACTATCTAAGACTAGGGAACCTATACTTCTAGGTTTTAATTAAACTATATAAATACTCTAACTACTAATACTTGATTTTTAGATAGGATTGCTATGATTATACTATTTTATAAAGATTCCTAAGGTAGTAGTTATTATTTATTAGCTCTATATAGAATCTTAAAGTAGGATTTTTTTATTATTATATAGTTTATTTACATACACGTTTCCTATCACCTGCTTAGGTATTCTAGAAGAGTCTACTAGTCTTAATATAAGTAGTTACTACCTTTAAATATTACTATATTTAAACTTACATATAGGTTTAAATATCTAACTATCTACTTTATATAAATTATCTTTAAGTCTAATATAAGAAATCATACTAGCTAACCTTTATAGCTTTATTATTATATAAATAAAATCTATTTTAGTTTAATACTTTCTCTTACCTAGATAGGTATCTTAGATTTCTATATATATATAGGCTTAAATTTTAATATTCCTTACTATAAGAAATAACCAATCTAGGCTTAGTATATAGATTAGCGCTAATACTTATAGGTATACGTTTTATAAGTATTACTAAAACCTATCACTTTTATAAATTTTTCTTCTACTATAAATATTATCCCTTTCTTTAATACTTTATCTTCTTTAGACTTTCTACCTCTTATTATAATTTGCAATAAGCTTTAAAATCAAGAAAAGACCTTAGAATAAGAAGCTACTTCCTATACTACTTCTTACCTATTAATATAAGCCTCTTAATTTATTTATAATTCGCGACTTATCTATAAGTTCTTAGTCTTTTATCTTATAGAATCTTATATATCCTAAGCCTTTACTAAAGTCCTCTCAACTACCTATACTATCTCTATTATAAGAAGCTTAATATTCATCTTATCTTATTACTTCTATTTATATTTTTAAGTCCCTATCTACTAACTTAAGATATAACTACTAGTTTTATATAAGATACATTTCTTAGATCCTAAGTCTTAAATATATTATAATAATCTAACTCCTTTAAATATCTCTTTTAACTCTTATAATTCTTTCTTCCTACTTTTAAATATTTCTTTTAGTAATTAAACCCTATTATCTAAAAATCTAAAGATATCTCCTATATCTACTAATTCTTTATCTAAATACTTACCTCTTTAAGATCTTATAATATAAGATATATCTTTAGATACTTCTCCTAGCTTCTAGGATCCTTTTATTATAAATATAGATTTCTCTTTTCTATCTAGCTAAACCTTCTTTAAAGGCTTAGATTATTAGAATCTTTTAATATAAAATATATCTTTTAAGCCTATTAGATACCTTTCTTTTAATACTTCTACTTAGTTAGTAATACCTCTTTATATAACTAGTACTACTTATTCTTTTTAGATCTTCCTAATTATAATTCTCGTCTCTATTATCTTTCTCCTCTTATAACTTTTTACCTAATAATCCCTTCTTAAGTCCTCTTCTTAAAGATAATCCTATAGACTTTCTTATTAAAGATAATTCTTTAAATAATAATATCCTACTTCTACCCTTCCTCTATCCTTTATTATATCCTACTAAGCTATTATGCCTTAAAACGGCCTAGAAGATTTATATTATACTTAAAGATAGAATTTATAGTTATTCTTAAGAGATATATATAAAGTACGCCTTTAACTATATAGTAGCCTTAACTAAATATAATAACCTTAGTATTATATATAAAGGTAAAGAAGACTTCTTATATAATATTAGTATTACTATAACTATATTCTTATTAAATAGTAGCATAAACTAAGGATCCTATCCTAATACTACTAGTCTGATAAAACTCTTTTATAGATATATAGCTTCTAATAATCTTCTCTTATAAGTCTATTTCTATAAAAAGTCTACCTACTCTACTCTTAGCTTTATTAAATATATATTAGATATAGATAGTTTTATCCTTCTCTTATCCTACCTTGGCTATATTAAAACCGCTTTGTATTATAATACTATATAGTAGGTCTCGCGCTAGATTAATACTAATATTTATATTAACTTCTATATCTAGTATATAGATATTTAAGGTAGGATTAAGTTAAAAACTATTTAAGTTTATTATATCCTTTACCTCTTTCTTAGTAGCTTTATATATATATTCTACGACTATATAGTATATATCCTTTTTCTTAATCTCTTAAATAAAGACTAGGACTTTAAAGCTTTAACGATATAGCAAATAACCTAATTTAATAATAAAGTCTTAGACTAAAGCCTAATTACGTATACTACTACTAATATCCTTTAATATATTCTTACTATATATACTATAAGCTAGCTTAATACATAAGCTAAAGTAAAGGAGATATAGACTAGTATTAGATCTGATTTTAATATATAGCTAACGTTTCCTATCTAGTCTACTATACTTAGCTATCTTTAGGATATTATACTAGATCTTATTAATAATCCTACTAATAGATTAGAAGACTTTAGTTCCCTTTAGCTCCTTATATAAGTAAAAGGGTTTAAGTTGCACTTTAATAAAAGTAAGTAGATTAGTATATTTATACTTAAATATATAGATACTATTAATTAAATTTTTAATATATCTTAGCTTAATTTAAACTATCTCTATACTAATATTAGTACTAAGCTTAGTTTAACTTATATAAGCAACCTAGATAATCTTGTATATTATAATAGTAAGGCTTAAATACTATTTGCTAAGTAGTACTATCTTAAGTAGCATTTAAAGTAGTTTTATAATAAGCCTAATTCCTCTAGTACTTACGTCTTCTACTTACTTATATTCTTATATAAGGCTTATAATCTTATCTCTATCTTACCTAAGAGATCTAATGCTTTCTATAGTAGGCTATATTATAGCTAGTATTATACTACTTTTAAAGAGATTTATAATATACAATCTACCTAGCTATTTAATAACCCTACGCTTTATACCCTAGCTATCAATTTATTTATATATAATATAATATCTAGTAGTACTTATTTGTAAAGCAAGTACTTATGTCTAATAATTATTACTATATACTATAAAAGCAAGTAGTATGTATTTACTATATATAATATATCGCGATCTAAATTATATAAGATATACTAGGAGTTTTATTATAATAGCTCCCTACTATAAGTAGTCTATAATCTCGCTTATACTAATAAAGCCTATCCTTTTTTGCTAGTAGTATTCCTATTATAGGATTAGGTATAGATCTTATCTACTAATTAGCTAATAGTATATATACTAAGGAATATAAATAAGTTCTATACTATCTTAAAGATAACTATATCTACTAGCCTTTAGAATAGTATTAGATTTAAGTAGTTATAGCTAATATATATCTTACTTAAATACATTTATATATTCCTTAGCTAAAGAGTCCTTTTTATAAAGTTAAGCTTATAAGTAGGCAAGCGTAAATCTATAGATAGGATAGTAACTTGTAGCCTTAATTTTAGTAAGATTATACTATAGTTAGGTTATTACTAGTTCCCTTATTTCTTTAACTAGTAAGGATTATAGTTTCTTTCTTAAATAGCAAATTAAATACTTATCTCCTAGTATAACCTAATAGGCTATACTCCTATTATATATATAGTTTACAATAGCATTTAAAGTATAAATGACGCCTTTTAACTTCTTAACTAGTATATTATATCTAAGACTACAACTACCTAAATTATTATCCTTCTTACCTACCTTTATTTCTATTACTATTATTAAAATGTTATATATACTCTAATTAAGGACTTACCTAGTAATAAGGTCGTATTCTAGAAGAAAGTAGTAGTAGATACTATTCTATTATACTATGATAAAGTCTATAATACTTTTCTTATAAAGCTATATCTTATAAGTAGTAATTAAGAAAGTAAAACTATACTAGAAGTCTTACTTAACTAGCTTTAAGGCAATAATCAGGCCTAGAAACGAAAGTATTTTAAGAAGAAACCTTATTATATATATATATAGCAAGTACGTATAGCTCTAGTAAAATACCTCTACCTTCTAGCCTAATAGTACGCTTTATTTAAAAAGGAGTTTTTTAAGTACTATTAGCTCCTACTATATCCTAATACTAATAGCACTTTAATATTAAAGACTAAGAAAAAGGAATATATATAGTATTCTATTTACTTTAAACTAAAGATATCTATAATCATATTAAAAGCTAATACTACTCTAGTCTAAGGTATAAACTATATTATTTAAGATTACTGCCTTATATATCCTACTATCTTCTAGATGAGCTATATAAAGCTAGAGGTATACCTTTAAAGGCTAAATTAGGTATAGTAGGTATTATTTAAAGCTATTTTAAAAAGATAATACTTATCTTTTAATTTCTACTTTAAACCTATACTATAATCCTAGTTCCTTTTTCCTTTATCCTTTTTTTATAAATCTATTTAAACCTTATTTATATAATATAGTACTCTTTATATCTATATGCCTCTATACTTATAACTATATAATAAAACCTTAGATATTATAGCCTTTCTACTTATATATAAGTAGAAACACGTCTACTAAATACCTTAAAGAGAAAAAAATATAATAAATACCTTCTACTACTATATCTCCTTACTACTACTATAACTTCTTTATTCTACTACTATATCTCCTTATTACTACTATAACCTCTTTATTCTACTACTATATCCTTCTATTATAACCTATCTCCTCTTATCTTATTACTACTAATCCTACTTATATCTAATACTTTAATAAATAATATAGCTAGTAGAATACTACTTCTAGATCTAGTAGATAATATATAGCCTATTAAACTTATATCTCTAGCAGGTACTAACTAATTATTATTAGTAAGATTTTCGCTTTCTTAACCTTAATAAGTATATACTAATCTTGCTTATTAGTTTCTTCTACTCCTAATAGATATAATACTTTTACCTACTAATAAGGATCCTAACTATAATAGTCCTAAGCAAAAGCTCTTCTTTCTTAAAAATATATACTTTAAACTTTAAGACACTATTAGGATTATCTCTATCTATAAGTTAGACTATAACAAAAAACCTATAATAAATAATAATACTTTTTCTAATATTATTAGAAATAATAATTCTAATTTTATTAATAATAAACTAGATAATAAATTAGTAGCAAAGCGCAAGTCTCTACTAAAGGCATTTATACTAAAGCTACTATCTAAGGCTTCTTTAAAGAAGGCATCTCTAGTATAAATACGTTTAACTAAAAAGAGTTTATTTAAGAAGAGTTTACCTAAAAAGAAGTCTCTAGTAAAGAAAGTAAAGAGTAGTACTATTAAATTAAAGATAAACTTATAACTATTAAAGATCCTATTTTTAGAGACCCTTATTATAAATAGCATTAGCTGTCTCTAATCCTAATTTAAGAAGCTTGCCTTATATATTATAACTAAAAAGTATAAGATCTCTAAGGAAGTAATTAATTAGGTATTAGATATAGCCTTTAGTTAAATTTTTAGCTAGTTAACTATTACTCATATTACTAACCTAGTTAACTAGCTAGTCAATCTAGACCTTAATAGCAATATCTACCTTATTTATTAGAAGTAGTATATTAGGGAAATTAGTAACTATTCCTTTATACCTCTTATCTATTATAATACCTTCAACTGCTTTATCTACGCTTTTTCTATTATCTATAATAAGAAGAATATGCTTAATATTATCCTTACTAACTATTATTAGTCTAACTTTTATTAGCAATTTTCTATTATATATAATAATGCCCTTATATACCTTTAGGCGTTCTTTATAATAGTAATCATATATAATACTCTTAGGCTTGCTAATACTATACCTATTACACTTAGCTAAAGTGTTAGAATAGTTATAATTTATAAGTTATACTTTATATCTATTATTAGCAAGAGAAAAAAAGAACTAGATAACTACTTAGATATATCTTATAGTATCTTATTATTTTCTTTTACTTTTAGCTATAATATCTACGTCCTCTTATCTAAGATTGCCTTACTATAAGTCTATCTTATCTTAGTATATCCTATACTTTCTAATATCTTTTAAACTCTTTTAACTTAATGCTTATAAACTAGAAGCTCTTATACTTCTACTCTAGAATATATTAAAAGAAGATACCTAACTTCTATATAGCTATACTAAACGCCTTATCCTAAACCTAATCCTCTAAGTAGTACTATTGCCTAAATTAGGACTTTAAGAGAATAAAGAATTTAAAACCCTAATAGATAAGATATTAGCAAGCAAGGAGGACTATAAGATAGATAATAATTCTAATAATTTAACTAATAAGGCTTAAGGTCATCTATATTACTATACTTCGTGCTATTTATAGTTTTCTAAACTACTTTCTATTATTCCCTTCTTTAAGTTAAAGGACCTTATAAACTAGATAGTAGACCTTTAAACCTACTTAGAGGCCGCTAAGGAATCATCTAGCTTAGATACTAATAACTTTAATTATAACGATAACTTAGAATATACTCTTTTATATTATATAATAAATATAGAAGAAGTAGCTAATATAAAAGATTAGGTAATAGATAGTAGAATCTTATAGTAGACTTTTATTCTTATAGGCCTACTTTCTTTAATTATTATATATATCTATCTAGGTCTCTCTAGCGTTACTTTCTTTATTTAAACCTACATATAGATAGAAATACCTAATTTAAACTTAAGAGTTAGTATCTCTAGCTAGAGTCTATTATCTCTCTAGTATATAATATACTTAAGCTCTAATTGTATTTAGATTAGGAAAAAAGTTTATAATATAGCTAAATAATTATTTAAGTTATCTTATCTTTATCTTAGCTATAATTTCTAATTTATTTATAATACTTATATACTAATCTACTTATATATAAAATGATATTACTACCTAGCCATAGTGCTATTTAGTACCTAATCTTTTAATATCTCTAGTCTTACTTCTAATATCTTCTATTTTATTATACCTATAAGCTATTAATATCTCCCTTTTTTTATATATCTAATTTAGCTAGAAATGTTTACCTGCTATTATAGTATAGCTAGTAAAATGATATTAAGCTTTATATATCATCTTATTAGCCTTTATGTATTCTACTTTTATATCTACCTAAGAGTTGTTTATATATATATCTAGCTCCTACTATACTATAAGTTGTAGTAGGACCTAGTCTACTACTACCTATTACTATTTGGTTAGCTGATATATATTATACCTTTAATACTTATATCTTTTCTATAGTAAGTCTAATATAGTAATCTCTTTTAGGCTAAAGTACTCTTCTAGAAAATCAAAGTAGCTACTATTAAAATATCCTAGTATACTTAGGCTAGTCTTTTATATCATTTTAATCTTACTACTAAAACGGATAAGCTATATCGATCTACTTATAGAATATTGAAAGGCTATTACTTAAGTAAAGCTAAGCTAGAGTAAGCTATTAAAAATAGTATTATATATAAGATTAATTAAATAGTTTTTAGTTATAGTAATATTACTTAAATTATTAATAAAAGCTTATTATAAAATCTAGCGTAGGGCACTTCTAGTATCTAAGCTTAGACGTTCTTATAAGATACGAATGATCTAATAGAAGAGGATTATTAGTTCTATTAGATCTTTCATAGCTAGCTACTAATCTATGACAACTTGGCTAGCGTTAATTATAAACGTAAATATCATTATAATATCTAGAGCATAAGAGTTATCCGCTTATAATAGTCTAATATATAAGCGTTTCCTCTTTTTCTTATTACTTATAAGTATTATCCTATCTAGTTTTATTTATAAGACGATATTATTAAAGTATTCTATACGCTATCTGTCTAGTAACTTGTAAGCTAGAGTAGTATATATATAGTATCTACTTTTATAAGCCTTCTCGCTACGATAGTAGAGATTGGCTTAATTAATCCTAGCATTATATAAGATCTTAAGAAAGGTAGTATCGTTATATAAAAAGACCCTAAATAGGAACATTTTACGCGAGCTATAAGCTAATTAGTTATAAATCATAATTAAAAAGGGTCTCCTACTTACTCTTTAAGCTTCTTATAATAGTATATAATTCCGCCTAGAAACTTTATAGCTTTTAGATCTATAGTTGCTTTATGATTTGCTATATCATATAGTATGTCTCTACTAGGTGAGAGGATCTTATTAGTTACTATAGTTTCTACTTATATATATATAAAAACTTATACTAAATCTTACTAAGCTGTTTCTTACTTATACCTTATTATAATATCTATCTTATAACTATAAATATAACTTCTTTCTTCTATCTTACTATCCTAACTTATACCTATATATTTTACTATAATATAAGATATATATTCTACTAAGTAGAATATAAGTAAGAGATCTCTATATTACTATCTATAATACTAATAGCATTTTAGTTTAATAAGGTGCTATTTATATTAGATTAACTTAGTTAGGCTAGCTATATAATCTATATTATAGACTATAGTTAGTTTTATATAATACTTACTTATACTTCTTACTTATCTTCTTAGTCTTTTATAGCTATAAAGTTAATATACTTTAAGAAACTATTAAAGCTACGTCTATATAGATTAATCCTACTATAATTCTATATACTAAGTATCTTATCTATTCTATTAAGGAATAGCTACTTTCCATTTAAGATAACACTTAAGAGGTTAAAGATATACTAATATAAGATACTAAGTAGACTAACTATTCTACTAAGAACTAGTCCTTCTTTATCCTAGCTAATACCTTAGAGTTTAAAGCTAATAAGCAGGTCTAGGAGAACTTTAAGCAAGATACTATAAACTAGACTTTAGCCGCGATGACTACTATACCTAAGCTATCTAAGCTCTTAAGCTATAGATGTTTTAATATTCTTATTACTTTAATCAAAGAACGTCCTATTCTAGTTAAAGCTCTAGTAATACCTAGTACCCTAGATAAGGCCTTATAAATCTTTAGTACCCTAAGTATAAAACCCTAACTTATACTATATCTACTACTAATAATTTTATAGGCGAAATTCTTTTATATAAGATAACTATAAAGATAGTTAATAATAGCTAGAGTAACCTCTCTCCTATTTCTCTTAGTACTCCTTTTATACTAACATGCCTATAAAGCTTTTATATACTTAATAAAGCTATTATTTTATTATTAGTTATATATTTCCTTCTTCCTAATATCTACTTATATATTATAGAAGTTTATAAACAAATATATAAAAGCTAATAATAGCGAAGACGACGCTAGTAGACAAGCTAGTTACTCCTTTATTAGTTATATATTCCTTTCCTTCTAATATCTACTTATATATTATAGAAGTTTATAGACGAATATATAAAAGCTAATAATGATAAAAACGCTAGTAGGCAAGCTAGGCACTCCTTTATTAGTTATATATTCCCTTCCTCCTAATATCTATTTATATATCATAAAAGTTTATAAATGAATATATAAAAGCTAATAATAATAAAGACGCTAGTAGGCAAGCTAGACACTCCTTTATTAGTTATATATTCCCTTCCTTCTAATATCTACTTATATATCATAGAACTACCTAAAAGTAGAAGGAACTTAAAGACCTTAAATATATACTCTAGCCCTAATATCTTATTCTTATTAACGTCTTCTAGGAAACTAAAGGCTAAGTAGATTAAATAGACGAAAGGATATATAAAAGGAATTGATATAGTAACTACTAATACTAGCTTCTAATAGTAACTTAAGATAGATAGATAAAGGCAGCTAGTTTTTAAGTATAGATAGCTTATATATTCTTAATATAATACTAGTTCTACTTCTTCTATCTATCTTATACTCCTTTTACTTATACCTTTTCCTAGTAATTTCATTTATATATAAGATAAGATAACCTTACTAGTATAAGGTATACCTTTAGATTTTAGTAACTTAAGATAAGTAGATAATAGAAAGTAGTATATACCTTTAATATATTATTTAGATCTTTATTCTAATACTAGCTCTTCTCTTTCTTATTTATCTTATATAGTTTTTCACTTATACTTATACCTCTTAATTTTGTTTTTATATAAAATAGATAGGACTTGCTAGTATAAGGTATATTAAGCACGTGATTTACACCTATACGTAGGCTTAAAGAAAAGTAAATAGACTAGCTCTTTCTACTTCTTACTTTCCTACCTTTATAAATCCCTTTTACTATAAACTTCTTATAGTAAGATAAGCCTTTAATATAAACTCTTTAGCTATACTATTAGCTTAAAAAATAGTAAGATATCTCTCCTTTTTTATAACTATCTAAACTAATCAGCTTTAGTTATATACTACTATATTTATAATAGTTAAATTCCTTCTATCTAATATTAACTTATATATACTTATTTCAAGTACTACTACTTACTATAAGTCTTTATTCCTCTCTTGTCTATCCTATAAAGCTAACTAGTCCTAGTCTTTAACCTTATTAATCTAGCTACCTAGAATTAAATTTAACTTAATCTTATATAAACTAAGAGCGCTCTATCTACTAGCAACTATATTAGTAGCTCCTAGGCATTTAAATCCTCTTATATACTCTTCTACTATATACTAGAAACTTCCTGACTTAGGGCTATAAACTAGGCAGGAACCTATCTAATAGTTAAAATTCTATCTTTAATAAGTAAAAACTCTAAGCTAAAAAACCTTAACTTATTAATTATGATTAATAAAGAGAATAATAATAGCCTTACGCTTAAGCGCGCGTTTATTAAAAATAGAAAAGAAAAGAAGAAGGCTAACTAGGAGAGGCTACTAGTAGCTAAGAGATAGAAGGTTAAGGATTAAATAGTAGGATAGAGTACCCTACTTATTATTATTATAGCTCTACTAATACTATACTACTAGAGCTTCCTAGCTAGCTAAGACTATAAATACATTTTCTAAAGATAATAAGTTCTTTATACTAGTATTATATAATACTAGGATAAGATATAATATAGTAAGGTCTATATAGAAGGCTTAGTCTAGTACTAGAAGAAAGATATATACTTCCTACTTTTAAAAGTAAGAAATTTACTAATTATTCTTATAGGTTTAAAAAAAGGTAATAATTATAACTTAAAGTTCTAGTTTTAATTTAGGATAGATAAAGATAATACTAAGAAGTATTACGCTTATATCATTATAGTTATATTATAAAATATAAACTAAAATACATATTTTAACTTATATTCCTTTATGTTTTAATTATATATAATGATTAAATAAAAGTATTAGCTAGGCGCTAGCTAGACACGTATTATTATACCTTATACTAAAATACTTTCCCTTTCTTAGTTCTCTAGTCTTTCTTCTATCCTTATATACTCTTTCTATAATAGAGAACCTAATTATCCTTAATTAGTAATAGGCCCTATTAGCCATATTAGAACTAGTATATTATACTCTTAGCGCGTTAATATCTAAGCTTACTATCTTCTAGTACTTCTAATAATTACTTATAACTTATATAGATTTAGAGCATTATAAACTCCTAGCCTCTATCCTTAACTCTATCTACTATATCTTTAAATTTATACGCCTCTTTAAAGGTCTTCCTTTTTAAAGCTCTTCTTACTCTTAATCTAGCTTATCTAGTACTTAGTAAAACTAGAAACCTTTACTACCTAAGCTTATAAAGACTTTATAGAAGCGCTTTACCCTTCTGACTTTTAAATCTAATATTAATTTTAAGCGCTCCTAATCCTTTATACCT
Organism: Lachnellula occidentalis; assembly: GCA_007821535.1. Lineage (NCBI taxonomy): Eukaryota > Fungi > Ascomycota > Leotiomycetes > Helotiales > Lachnaceae > Lachnellula > Lachnellula occidentalis. The sequence continues at coordinate 2,317 of QGMI01000948.1, read as the reverse complement.
CCTTATAGACTTCTTATAACTAATATCCTAATATTTATAGTATTTATAGTATTTATAATAAAGAAGGGTACCTCTAATACTACCTTAGCTTAGTTGCTTACTTAGCTTCTAATTACGCTTCTATAATAGCCTTACGCTATAAAGAAGCCATATCTATCTTATATCTAGGTCTAATTAATACTATAGATATTAAATAAAGATCTAGATAATATAGTAACTAAGTTTACTTTAATTTTATATTAGTTATACTTTAAAGAGAAGTAGAAGAGTTATATATTAAGCCTCTTAATAGAGACTAATATTAGCGCCTTAGTATATTTCTTTTTCTATAATATATTTAGTAATAAGTATTAAAAGCATATCTATAAGCTTTATGATCTAACTTCTATTAAGGTGCCTAAATCTAAAAAAGCTATTATAAGTCACTCTACTATAATCTAGTATATAGATTAATATGCTTCTAATATTAGACTTTCTAATAAAGTTTAAGCCTTCTTTACTTAATACTCTTTATAGCTATAAGCTACTAGTATAATTATACTAATAATCTAATCCTATGATCTCTACCTATTCTAGTAAGCTTTATAAGATATTATATCTAGAGATAATAGTATAGCGCTTTTTAAATTCCTTTCTAATAAAAGCTTCATATAGTCTAAAAGCGTTAATACCTAGACTTATATTCTCTACTATCTCTTTTAAAAGCTTAGTATTACTTATAGCTTACTTAATAACTAGATTTAGAACTAGTCTAGAATCGATTATCTAGTTAAGAAGTTTAATAAAAGAATTCTTATTCTTTTTCCTAAGATTATAATATATTAGTTTATTACTTTTCTTCTTCTTACTCTAATTTCCTAATACTTCTATAAGCTCTAATGCCTAGGTATAAATAAGATTAAGAAGATTACTTAAGTCTTTACTTAAGTCCTTCCTAATACTACTCATCTTTACTATATTATAGAAGTTAATATCTATAAGTATCTAGTTATAAATATACTAGTCCTTTAACTTCTATTAACTAAAAAGCTAAGGTATAATAGACTCTCCTTTCTTAAATTACTTAGCCTTAACCCTTATACTATAAAGCATACCTTAAAGGATGACTCTATTATAATAAATACTATTTACTATTATCTATCTAACTAGTAAGTATCTTCTATAGCTAATATACTACTTGCTATCTTACGAGGCATATACTAAGAAAGTAGACTATAGATGAATATAAAATAATAAGTTATAACTAGGTATAGGTAATCTTATAATTAGTAGGCATATAGGCGTTAAATAGGTAGAAGTACTAGTTATATAATATAGGTAAGACTATAAGCGTTAAAAAGGTAGAAGTATTTATCTTATAATATAGGTAAGACTATAGGTATTAGCTAGGTTAAAGTACTTTTCTTTTATTTTTATACTTTATACTATCCTTAATACTTCTAAGTTACTTCTTGCTATTATTATTTCTTCTAATATATATTTATAACCTTTAAATTATACGTATTATACTCTTATTACTTCTTATATATATAGTAGCGCTAAGCATATAGACGCTCTACTTTCTTCCTCCTATATAGTATATTTAAGCCTATATATAGGCGGAAATTAATAAACTACCTTATATTACTTCTTACTAACCTTATTAATTCTTACTATCTTATATACTTCTCCTCTTTTAACTCAATTTAACATATTATACGTTTTTACTATAAATCATACTATAATAGTAACGTTAAGTCTATATAACCTTCTAGGTATAAACTTCTAATTATTAGAATACTATAACTTAGACTATATAGAAGTCCTAGGCGGCAATCTAGTCTAGTATATTTAAGTTCTACTTAAGCCTTAGCCTAACCTTAGTCTATATAAGATTTCCTATATTAGTAAAGAAGAATCTAAAAAAGTAGTAAAAAAGGCTACTTTTAAAAAAGCTCTTATATATACTTTAGGTTTTTTACTTTATAAGTAGACCTTTTCTAATATCTTTTAAGTATTTAAGCTTATATAACTACTAGTCTCTAAAATCTTTAAGTCTTCCTTTCTAGGCTCCTTTCTATCTCTTATTCCTTTAAGTAAGAATTATCTCTTTTATATATAATTGCAACGTATTACTAATATAGTATAAGTATAGTAGGCTCTAAGCTTAAGTTATAAAGAGTATTAAAGTCTTCTAACCCCTCTTTACTTTTTTCTTCTTCTACCTTAATCTCCTTTCTTATAACTTTTAGATCTACTTATATCTTAATATTCTAGCCCTATTCTATTATATCTTCTTTTATAACTAAATAGCTTATACTTATCTATTCTAAATATT
>QGMI01000947.1:0-15430 GCA_007821535.1 Lachnellula occidentalis | reverse complement strand
AATCAAATTACTACTTATATATATATATATAGGACGAAATGCTAAGATATCCTCTTATAAAGCTCTAGTAATATAAAGAGTCTAGCAAGAAATCTTTCTCTTTCTTATTAGAAATCGAAATCCTTTTAAGTAGATAGTTATTTAAAGAGTAGTAACTCTTCTTACTATTAAGGCAGCTACTTTAATAGTATTTACTATTAAATCTGCTATCCTATACTAGTAGGAGAGCTAGCAAAGCTTCTACAACGAAAAACACTTGATTTTACAATCCTTTTTATTCTATTTCTACTTGAAAATTGATATTTTACTAGTAATATATAACGCCTAGGCTTACTACCCCTAAATATAGTATAGGACGGCTCTATGAATTGTATATAAAGGCTATATATTAAAGGAAACTACTATAACTAGAGATATACTCTCTTTACTACTAAATCTATCTAAAATTTAAGCTAGTAGTATTTAAGAAGTAGTAACCCTTTTTACTATTAAGGCAGCTACTTCTAAAGCTAATTATAGTCAAATCTACTATATTACATCTAGTAGGAGAGTAAGAACTAGTAAGCTTAGTTCTTACAACTTCTTCTTATTACTAAATCCTTAAATCTAGCTATATCTATAATCTTATAGCTTTATTAACTTTATCTAAACATTCTACCTACCTTTACTACTAGTAGAATCCTATTTTTATGCTAATTTTTAGGATCTATAAGCTTCTATAGAACTAAATATAAGCTTTACTACCTTTTTAATCCCTATTTACTAAAAACTTTTTTACTTTTAACTAGACTTACTATCTTCTAGTCTTTACTAACTTTATCTAAAACATTCTACCTATATCTACTAGGGTAAAATATACCTTTAATAATAAATATAGTATCTATAAGACCTAATATAAGTCTATAGCATTTATCTAATCTTTTTGCTAAAACATTTTTCTTGTCTAACTAGATTTATTATCTACTAGTTCTTACTAGATCATCCTAATACATTCTACTTATATTTACTAGCTTCTAATATTTAATACTACTTTAATAATTGCTTTAAAGAGGTAAATACAAGTTTATAGTATTTATCTAATCTTTTTACTAAAATACTTTTCATACCTAGCTAGATTTATTATCTACTAGTTCTTATTATAATTTTCTAAAGTATTCTACTTATATTTATTATATAAAATCTAGCTTTAATAATAATTATAGTATCTACAAGCTTCTATAGAGCTAAATGCAAGCTTCAGCTTTTATCTAAACCTTCCTTCACCTCTAAAAACCTTTCTTACTACTAAATCCGACCTACTTTTAGCCTCCTTTATGTCATATAAGCTATGCTAAGCTTATAATTCTTATCTAACCTTAGAGATACTACCTTTTAAAATAGCCTTTTACCTTCTTGAAAATATAAGAAGATCATATAATAAGGTAGTAGGCATACTGCCTACTAGGACATATAAAGCCTAAGAAGGGGCTAGCCTCTTTACGTTTTTATCTAATCTTAAATCTAGCTTACTAGATATAGTAATATTTAAATTTCAATCGATTTCACTTCTTCACTTAGATTTATAGATAATTTACTAGGAGTTATAGTCTTAAATTTTAGGTATATGCCTATTAATACTTAATTTTAGCTTCTATATCTTCAATTTTTAAGTAAATCTATAAGTTGCAATTCGTTTAAGCTTTTTAGCTTCTTTTTACTTCTTTCCTTAATTTATAGATAACTTGCTAGAGTTTCAGCCTTGAAATTTAGGTATAACTACTATTTTATTTACCTTTCTTAGCTATTACCTTTACTACCTATAAATTGTCTATAAATTAATAAATTTTTAAGCTTTTATAAAGCTTACTTTTATATAACTACTTTGCTTTAGCTTTACTTTACTTCTACTTTCATCTTACTTTACTTCTATTCTTATATACTTTAGTATTCCTACTTTTACCTTCTTTATTTAGTCTACCTTCTATATTTACACTTATACTAGATAGCCTAAGAGAGAGATATAAAAGGAAGGAGCCTAAGAGCTATACCTAAGAGTAAAAGTAGATGTAGAAGTAGAGTGAGTCTACTAGGAAGAGTGAGTCTATAAGGCTTACTACTAGGAAGAATAAGACTATAAGGTTCACTAATATGTCCCCCGCGGCTCTATACAAGCTCCGGGGCGTTGTCTATATAGTGCCTAGCTGACGTAGTCTTATACGTCTTTAAAAACTATTTTATCTAAGTATTTTAAAGGATTAGGGAAGTTAAAGAAGGCTGCAGGGGAAGGTACTAGCGCTAGTATATACTTTTATATAAGTTTATAGTATTAATTGTCTAGTACGACACTCCCAATCCCGTAACTCGTCTATAGCATTTATACTTAGCTTTAAAGGTTTAAACTGATCTTATATAAAAGTATCTAGCTATATAATATCCCCTAGCTCTCATATACGTAAAATAGCTATATACGATAATCTAATAGCAAAATCCCTAACTATAAAGCTAAGTACGATCCTAGGAAGCGTTAGGCCCTAGCTCTTATATACCGTAATTATATATGTAGCTCGGAAGGGCATATTCTTCTTTATATAATCTTGATTCTTATACTTAAACTACTATATGATAGGGAAAATAGGTATACAATTCGTATTGCTATAAGTTGGACTAGTATACCCCTTAAACTCAACTAGAATTGTAGTTAGTAGGTTATCTTTAACATCTTATATCTTTATCTATATAATATCCTATACGATCTTAATAGAACTATTTACAAGACCTCTCTTAGTCTACAAGTTATCTGTAAGCATTATATAAGCCCTAATACAAATTGCCAAGCTAATATCTAAACTATCTACTTTATTATCTATAGCTTTACGAGCCGAGTCGCCTATATGTAACGAATGTATACGTAAAACGAGCTACTTATAGTCTTATAGACAGTTATAATTATAGTAGGCTACCTCTACACGAGTAAAGAAGAGTCATATAGTATTATCAAATAACGTAATCTTATTAGGGGAAAGGTTCTACTTGAATCGAGAAGTAAACTAACTATAGCTTACTAGGGAATAATTACTACTTCGTAGTTTAGATAAAGCTTGTTTAAATCTAAGAGACTTAGGGCTACTTCCTTATTAGTATTAGAGAGTAAGAAGCCAAGCTATACGATCAAGAGCTACATATGTAAGTTTGCTATTAACTTGAGTATTTACTATATGAAGCTTCTTCCTTATATATATTAGACTCTTAGCAATTAGTAGCAACTACTTGAAATCCCTATATATAATAATATTAACCCTACTATAAGGCTTATTACATTATAGAGGAAAGATCTTATATAACTAGAAGTAGATCATGCCTAGAAGCTTAATGCTAATTATAGACTTCTTATTGATAATTAAGTACTTTATATCCTAAAGAGCTATCTACAAGTGACTCTTTATACTAGGTATTAATAGTATATTAGGCCCTATGCCATTATCCTCTACTCGTACAGGAATCCGTAGTAGCAAGTAGATTGTTTTGCCTTTAAAATTATATACAGCTACCTCTATCAGGGCAGTACGTACGATAGGATTAATATGCCTAGCCTTAAAAGCTAAAGTAGCTATTCGTATACTTGCCTATAGAAGAATATACATCTTCTTGGTCCTAGCAACTCTATCAAGGTTTAGTCGTAATGCTATAGGGTTATTACTAGCAAGCGTTATAATATAATGATTAATAAGTATATTATATACCTTTTGCTACTTAATATTTAATGTAAGATCCTCAGGGTTTATAACGTCTAGAAGGATATAATCAGCTAGGAAATTGCGCTTTATAGTATCCTACTATCTAGGATCTATTTGTAGATACCGACCTTAATATAGATTCTAATTATAGGTATGATCTAGATCCCGCTTGCCTAAGTCGTTAGGGTCTTCTTATCATAGACTATTATCCTACTAGGGATTAATAGCTCTATATGCCTCAAGTTCCATATAAGGTATAACTAGTAGTAGTATACCCTCTATCTTATTATAGTTATCATTATCTATAACTAGATCTTCTTTACTAATGTACTATAGAGGGACCTTATTATAGAAGTCATTAGGGTAATTATTATGCTACTTATAGTATAATGCATATGCCTCTATATAACTATTATAGTCCTAGCCGTCTATAATAAGAAGCTCCTCGACCTCTACAAAAGGATAGGCAAGCATTAGCTTAATATAATAGTAATCCTCGTAATTATTATAGGTTAGAGAAGAATTATACAATAGGAAGTATCGGATTACTTATAGTAATATATAAGGGTAGAGCCTAAGCGTCTTTAGGTAGTCGTACTCCTATAACTACTAAACTAAGGTTATATATTATAAGTGTTCCTCTCCTTTTAGATAGTTGATACGACCTTTATATCATTTATATATAGATAGCTTCTCTCTAGATGACTTATCTAACTCGATTGTAATATATTGTCATTAGCCCTTCTTAGGGTAGTAAGGAAGGTCTATATAATCACGTGATGAATCTTACTAGGGGATCTAGAGAAGGATATAGGAGACCTTCTATACTAACTAGTCCTACTCTTTTAATAGGCAATTAAGGAGTTTATAGATAAAGGACTTTATTAGCAAGTTAGTATTAATATATAATAGAACCTACTATAAGTTAGCTAGGTACGACTAGAAGAAGTAGAAAGAAAGGGGATAGGCTCGTATATTATCCTGAATCTCCTAATACGACTATAACTTCTTCTCTATCTTACTAATATATTTTGCTATATATGATACTAAACCGCTATAAGTAGCTATTAGTTGGATATCTGTATTTGCCTACTACCCTAGAGCTATAGCAGGAGAGTACTAATTCAAGTAGTTACTATTCCGAATTAGAGTAAATATAAAGCTTTTACTATTAACCTATTATATAACGCTTGCCTAGTCCTAATGCTTACGAGGGAAAAAGAACTGATATTCTATAATCTCAGTCCCTTATCTCTTTCGTAGACAAGCCCCTAGCTTATAACGACTATAGTATTAGAACCGATTAATTATAGTAGTAACTTAATCCTAGGAATTAACTACCTAGAGATAAGGGAAGGAAGATAGGTAATATAGATTAATAAGATAAGTCAAGTTAGGGTTAAATGTAAAGATCCGAGTATTCTAATACTTAGCAAATGCTATATGATCTACTTCTATATGAATACCTAGTTTTAGAGAATCTTTCGTCTAGATAATACAATAGACGTAACTAGTACTACGAGCCTACTACTCGTAATAGTACTAATGATCCTTTATACTACTAAGAAGCTTATCTATTATAATCTCTAGGAAGTAATGAAATCGTATATCTAACTAAGCTATAATAATATGCGGATATTTCTAGATATTATGCCAAGCAATCCGTAGATAGTTAATCTCTATTATAGTCTTATACTTATCATAGTCAGGTATATGCTAATAAAGATTATCCTACTAGTAATTAGTATAACTCTAGGTATAAAAGATAGTACCTTTATTATATAAGCTCCGGACTTGCGCCTTGAGACTATTTAGCTTTATAGACTAGAAAGGATAAGTTCTAGTAAGATAATTACTAGCCCGAATAGCTTTACGAAGTATAGGGCCTCTATTTCGTAGGCTCTTAGTTAACTCCTTGGTATTAAGAGTACGAGTCTCTAGATTTATAATAATAAAGTAGTCGGCAACTTTCTTTATCTTTGCTTGTTGAATTATATTAAAAACTATAAACCGAAACTAAGGGTAAGTACTAAACCGATCATTATGGAACTATAAAAGGTATTATACCTAGGTATTAAGAGATATTGATCGTTTATGAGGGACATAGAAATCCCCCCGACTATACGGAAAGAGCATTAGGAAGTATATAGTAAATAGATAATACTAGCTACCTAACTTGCTAATTAGAGTTAAATGAATTACTAGAGTAGAGGCCTAGCTAATAGGAATATATAAAGGTCATTAAGGTATCTCTTTAGTAGGTCCTATAGTATCTATAGCTTCTATAGGCTCTTCTTATCATTAAGTACCCTCTTATAGTATCTCTAACTTGGTTTATTATACATTCAGGTTAAGGATCATAGATTCTTGACTTAGGAGCATAGGATGGTCTATATAATACTCATTATTACTAACCTTAAGTCTATATTCTTATACCTTATTAATAGACCGATTATTTCCTTATTATAGAACCTACTCCTTATTCTCTATTATCGGATTCTCTTTAAGGTTAATAATATATTAGGAAATATTGCTATCCTTAAGAAGCTAACTTAAATTCTCCTCGGATATTATAATATAATAGTAGTTAGGATAGTTTGCTTATAGCTAGATAAGAGCTTCTTTAATATAACTCTATTGTACTCGGAATTAAGAACGAAACTAGTAATAATATAGCTCGTTCCCTCCCTAGGATTCTAGTAGACGAAGTAGTATAATATCCGACTTATCTATCTAGTAAGGTAAGTTAGAGAACTACTTCACTTTATCCTATAATATGCATATTATATGCCTTATATAATAGTACTAGTATCCTCGTTCATAATGCATTTAGATTACTAGATAGGCCCGAGTAATAATTGACTCCTTAAACTTAGTCAAATCCTTTAGACATTATAGTATGACTCTAATATCTATATTATTCTTAGGACCCTATAGGTTAGGACTACTCTCTTTCTACTTCTTTCTATCTATAATATACCTATTATAAAGATTTCTATTATACAAGTGTAGTTTCATTATAAACTACCTCTCCTTATAATAAGGATAATATTCTATTATCTCGTTATTAAGTGCCTCGTAGAACTCCCTAACCTTCTCTTATAATTTTACCTCTATAGGAAGTACTCTAGGAGCAAACGGCAGAAGTAGAAGTATATTCGTAAGTATTATAAAGGGTATGCTAAAGTCGGGAGACTCTTATCTTTCTTCGGGAGGATCTAGCATTAGTATACTAAACTAAGAGAGGGAGGGAAATAGACTACCCTATATAAATAATAAAGGAGGGGTATTCTAGGAAGGTAGAAGTAAAGAAAACATTATTATATTATCCTTTAGGATCGTAGAGGAGTCTTATATAGAGAGTCGAGTTAGGGATAGCTATTTTGGAGAAGCCTATTATTAGTATACCCGTTTCCCTTATACTACTTATTCTATCCTTCTTATCTCCTTAACCGTATGCTAAGAGTTCTTATACTATTAATGCTAAGCAGGTTAGATCTAGATATGCTTATATACTAGCTATTTGCGCTTCTAGGATTATAAGCATAGCTAATAGAAAGCTTTTAATTTCCTATTCCTAAACTGCCTAAACTCTGATTCCTATCGTATAATATAGTAATAGGTATACTCCTTTATTATAATATTAACCTTAATTGTAGATAGTATAGACTGTAAGCTAAGAGAGTAAGAAGGTAGCTCCTCTTTATAAGGGTGAGAAAATGATATAATACTATAAAGCATTTAAGAAAGCAATCGTATAAGGGAAGAAGGTAGTAGCAAATAAGTTTTTTCTTTAGGTAGATATATAGAAAGCATAGATAGTCGTGCAAAATATGAGATTACGCGAGATTAAGAAAAAGAAGCGATTTAGAGATTAACTTATAATCTATTAAAGCAAATCCTATCGTATAAGATAGTTTAAACTATAAACGGCAAAAGTATTATCTATCTAGTCAAATAAGAAACCAAATAAGCTTTATAAGCCAAATCAAATAGAATTTAAAAGCCTTATACTTTAAAATATCAATCAACCTAAGTAAATTGCTAATAAGTATATAGTCAATAAGCATTCAGTCATATACATACTATCACTCATACTTTATACCTAAATCTGTACCTAATTTTGCAAATTCACTTATACTTTATACCTAATTTTGCAAATTCAATCGTACTTTATTTCTAAGTTTCTAAGTTTATATACGATTTACTCCTAGAATAGTAAAGTTAGCTATCTCTCTCTTAAACCTTATATTACTATATAAGAGACTTCTTCCTCCTTCTTACCTCCTACTTCTTAATAATATTATAATACTATATTACATTATATCATAATACTCTCTCCTTATATATATAATCCTTTCTTTATACTACCCTTTTACTATAAGTTCTCTCCTTATCGTAGCTACTATAATGTCGTCTAGCTAGAATCCGATTAATAGACCTAGCTCGACTTAGAATAGTAGAAATGCTCTAAGCAGAAGTATATCTAATTGAAGTACATCTAGCTAAAGCAATTCAAGCTATAGTAGCTAAGGTACTACTACTCTAAACCTATTCGTACTTCTAAATCTCTATCGTATAAAACTAAAACTGATATACCAAATATAGTATTACTACTAGCTAAGGTAATAATACTTAGAACCTGTAATAAGGTAGCAACTAAGGTCCCTTTCTTCTAAACCTATTTGTATTTCCAAACCTCTATCGTATAATAACTGAAACTAATATACTAATCCTAGGGTTACTAGCAACTAAGGTCTATAGCTTAACTAATTTGTAGTTATAATCCTAGCTCTAAACTAAGCTATATAGCTTCCTCCTCCCCTAAATATATTCGTATACCTTCCTAATTGCAACCTACGAGGACTAATCTTTATTATAGTATAGTTATCTAGAACCCCCTTATTGTATTTATTAATACCTTGCAAATCTAGCTAGGCTAGCTATAGCTTCTATAGGTAAATAGCTAAGAGATAGTACAACTTGTAAGTTAATCATATAAATAATAAGTTAATAACTAACCTGAGTATAGTACTATAATAATATATAGCAACAAATCCTAGCTATACTAGGCTTTAATATACTAGTTAATGCTAATCGTATGACGCCTATATAAATCCTCTAAGACTATCTATTATATACTAATACGATTATGATCTAGAGTCATAGAATTAATATATCTCTAAATATATATATCCCTTGTTAATAAAACGGCTTGAATATACGAGTCTTTAGCTATTATAAGTGCCTTCTAGGCTTTTTCGGAGGATGCTATAGGAACTACAAATGGCCTAACTAGGGGAAACGCTATATATAGACTACTAGAGTTATACTAGATAGAGGAGATAGAGGAAGTCGTAGTAGTTGTAGAGGAGGTAAAGGAGGTTAGGGAGGTCGTATAAACTCTTAAGGAGAAATCTAGAAGACCTTTCCCTCAAGAGGTCGTTAGGGCTCTAATAATTTAGTTCCTAAGAGCTATTATATTAGCTATTAAGATAGTAGTTTTACTTATAGTTTCATAAGGTTTTGCGGTTTAGTCATAAGGGTTTGCAGTTTATTTTATAGGCTTTATATGCTTTTGCGATCTAGTTTCTAGTATTCTTAAGAGTTAGCATAGTTTTCCTAATATTAAGTTATACTTGTAGACTTGTAGATAATGATTTCGCAGATATAATAATAGATTTTCTATTAAAAATAATATCTAGAACCCTCGTGAGAAAACCTTGATATTCGTATAAAGATGCTCCTACTACTACTATTCTTTAGAACTAATTAGATTTACCCTCCTGCTCTACTACTATTTTTAGAGCTAATCATTTTTGCCTAGTAGTAAAAAAGGATGCTATTTGGCATTTTTTGCCCGTATACCCTATCAAAACCACCAAATCTGCCTTATATCCGGGGGTGAGAAAGTATATACTAGCGCTGGCAACTAGGGAGAGTGAGTCTATAAGGCTTACTACTAGAAAGAGTGAGACTATAAGGTTTACTACTAGGAAGAGCCTTACCTAGAGTCTTATCCTATATAGTACTCTACTAGGAAGAGCCTTACCTAGAGAGCCTATAAGGCTTACTACTAGGGAGAGTAGCGCTAGCTAGGAGCGCTAGCTTACTAAAGGATATCTTTTAATTTTTTCTCTTATTTCCTTTCTATTTTTACTACTTTTACCTACTTTTACTACCTTCTTTTACTTATACTAATACTGCTATAGTTTCATAGTACTGCTTTTATCACGTGTTTAGCTTCTAAGCTAGAGAGAGCAGACGCTAGTATGCTATTAGGTATGCTTTTATATATATAGTCACTTAGCATTCCTCTATTTCCATTTAGGGAGAGTATTAAGTTAGGAAATAGCTACGCTAGAATGCGTAAGAGCTAGTCACGTGATGTGTCACGTGACTCAGGTTTGCACTAAGCGAAGCCTCTGTCTATAGTCTCGTCTATATGTTCTCTACATTTAGACTTCTTAATACAATTAGTATATATACTTAGATACCTTATAGTAATTCTAAAAAATTCTTTATTAACTATAAGTTATATACTTTATATAATCTAATAATAAACTCTTTAGCTATAGTTTTATTTAACTAGTAGTATAGTATTAAGACGTTATCTATAAAAAAGACTACTATTAGCTTACTTCTTTTATTTATAAAAATATAAAATTTCTTTAAGTACTTTATAAGTTCTAGTTATAGTAATATAGTAGAAAAGTATTTATATTATAATACTAGTAAGTCTTTTAGTCTATATAATACTTTATCTAGCTTTATAAGTTTTCCTAATTGCTTAAATCTATTAGATAGAAAATAGATAACTAGAAAGCTTATTTGCTTTCTAGAAGTATTAATAAATATATTAATAATATTATATTATTTAATTTCTAGGTCGAACCTAGTAGCTAGTACTATTACTACTCTAAAAGATCTTAATATAAGAATAGTAGTATAAGTTAAAATAATTATATTTTTAGTTTATAGATCTCTTCTAATAATAAGCTTTAATCTATATTAAATAAGATAACTATCTTAGTCTACCTTATAGTTAAAAACCTATTATACTAGAATCGGTTTTATCTTAGTATTAAAGGCGTTAATTACCTTCTAGTAGTCTTTTAATTTAAAGTTTCTAAGCTTTAGTAGATAATCTTAGGTATATATAGTTAGCTTCTTATAATTTTTAGGCTTTCATAGAAGATTATTCTAATAAATCCTAAGATATTCAAGTTTTAGGCCTTATCTTATTAGTCTACTTAGTAGAACTAATATAGCTATTATAGTATATATAGTTCTAAATTAGTTATAAACTAGCTTTGATATTAGTTGGTCAAGCTAGTATTTATCTAAGAATTTATTAAACTAGTTATTTATTAATCTAAGTATTATAATAAAGACTATAGCTATAGCTTAGCTTTTATTTTACTTCTTTTATATCTCTTTAAATACTATATATACTTAGTCTATAATCCTTTTACTAGACCTAGTTATAAGCGTTTTCCTCTTTTTCGATTTAAGTTTCTTAAAGTTAATATTTTATATTAGTAGAACTTTATATATTTTAGATAAACTATTTTTTTTTTCTAGTACATTTATAGCAACTAGGTATAATAGTCTCTATCTAATAACAATTTATAGTATTATTATTAAAAGTATTACTATCTAGATTAATTATAATTCTTTTATAAACTTTAGAATTAAACTTTCTATTTCTTTTAAAGCTATAATACTACTATTATATTATTCTTTACTATGTTATTAGCTTATAGTAGTATTATTACTATCTTATTATTATTAATTAATAGTAGCTATATCTATTTCTACTAGTACTTTCTAGTAGTTAGAGTCTAATTTTATATTTCTTTTTAAAGTAGGTTTAAGAGTTAGAAGTCCTTTATCTATTCTATTACCTATTAATACTTTTTCTACCTTTAAGTTCTAGCTTTATTAAACCTTCTTAATAGATATTTGCTTACTTCTAAAAGTCTTACCTTTTAGAAGCTTTAGTATTTTAGTAGATTGCTTTTTAATTTCTTTATTTAGTATATTTTTAAGTATTAATCTAATATCCTAGATAGTTTTATCTTCTTTAATTAATTCTACTACTTTTTTAATAATTACTATTAGTTAGCTATCCTTTTATTTAAACTTTAGGTTATAGAGAATTCTTTTATTAAATATAATATTCCTAGTAATAATAACTTAATAAAGCTATAAAACTTATATTTTATAAATATTAGAAGTAATATACCTAACTAAATAACTAATATAAGCTTTTAGGATTACTTTAAAAGTATGTTTTTATTATTCTATAATTATATAATATAGTATATCAAGATTTGGCATATAAAGTAAAATATAAAATAGGTAAGAATATAATTATTATTAATCTAAAAAGAAAAGAAAGAAAGATTAAAGAAGGTAATCGAAAAGCTAGTTATATATATGATTTAGCTTAGATAAGCACTTTAGAGCTAAGTCCTACCTATGCTCCTATTCTATAATCTTATATAGTATCTTTATACTATAATATCTACTTCTTTTTCTTTTACCAATAGATATATTCTAGCTTTATAGATATAGATTCTACTTTAATTAAAACGTAGATCTATTATAATATATATTATAAGCTAAGAGTCATACTATCTAAAATATCTATAGAACTATATATTAAGAACTTTATTTAATAAAAGCTAATTATAGACTTTAGAAAGGCTGATATTATATAGAAATATAGCTACTTCGATATATTCTAGCTATATCTCTTCTAGTAGATTTATATCTATTTTTATCTTAATAAAGCGTATTTCTATTTCTTGTCTAGTTTATTCTTTTTTACTATTAGGCTCTTTTATAAAACTTAGAACTAGCTTAAGGCTAATACTCTATTTTATAGCTTATAATTAGTATATTATAAGCCTATTAATAGCTATAACTACTTGTTTATTATCTTATCTAAACTTATAGATAAAAAGTCTAAATTGGCACTTTACTTAAATATTAAAATTCTTGAAAATAGGAAATAATTCCTTTTATACTTTATTCTTTAATAGGAATATAAAAAGCTTTCTACTATACTTATCTTTTATTACTAATACCTAATTGCTACTATTATATTCTAGCGGAAAGTTAAATAAATCCTAAAATATTTAATAGAATAGATAAGATACTTTTCTTTCTAATATCTACTTTAATATTACTTATTTAATATAGATTAAAGTATAGTATTAATATATACTTCTTAGTATACTTTATATTACTACTTCTCTAGTATATAGAACGAGCTTTTAAAGAGTCTAAGGTCTTAAATACCTAGCCCTTCTATACTATATATCTTTACTATTACTTTATAGTTTTAGATAATTATAAGAATATCTATATCTATATCTTACCTATCTTTTAAGAGTTAGAAACATTATTATTCTAGTAGTATTTATTAGTATAATAGTAGGTAGCTTTAAGTAAAAGGAAAAAGGTTTATATTTAATAAAGTAAATATTAAACTTACGCTCTAGCTTAAATAGCTTTATACTTTTATTTAATTTTCTATAATATAAAGTATAATCAAATCCTAAGTACTAAATACTCTTAAAGCGTAGACGAGCCTTAGATATAATATTAATATAAAAACTATTTACTATAATAACATTTTCTAATCTTAAGTCCTAAGTACTTTTACTATTTAGTCTAATAAGAAGGTTTTTGAAAACTTGAGTATTATAACTAACTACTTCTAGATAAGAAGTATCTATTTCGATATAGTTATTATAATAAGCTTTCTTAAAGGACCTAGGCTTAAGAAGGTTTATATTATTAACTAAATAGGTAGTATTATAATTGTCTATTAAAGTACTATTAGTAAAAGTATAATATAAAAAGTTAAGTATTAAGTAGATATTAATATTATATTCGGATTACTTAGAAATAAGAAATAGGTCTAGAACTATAATATTAATATTATCTAGAAATTCTATATTAGTAGAATTAGATTTTATAATATTAGTCTTTTAGTATTTCCTTATTCTATTAGAATTTTTAGCTTCTTTTTTAAATAAAACCTTATATTTTCTTTTAAAGATAAGTTTTAGCCATTTCTATTTCTTACTATAAAGTCATATTATAATATTATCTATCTATTCTAAATACCTTTTCTTTATACTAGTTACTACTTATTCTAAGATATAGTATTCTTCTAGTTTCTATAAATATTTCTTAGTTAGATTCCTTTTTTAGAGATATTTATACTATTTATCTAATAAACCGCCTTTTAGCTTCTTTTTTTTATTCGATTTATTTATACTATTATTAAGATTATTATTTTAATCTTTAAAAGTAGTATAAACTTTATCTTCTTATTTATTATTAAATTGATTTTTAGTAATAAGAATCTAGAATGCTATATTATAAGCTTTAATAGAATATAGCTCTTTACTAAGATTTGATTTAATAGTAAGAGACTTCTACTTTTAAGTATTTTATAAAAAAGCCAATTTATTAATTACTTTTAAAAAGTCTTTAATAGTAAGATAGCTTTCTATATCTAGAACGCTTTAAGTTCTAGCTTTTAAATATACTTTATACTATTATTTATACTATATAAAAGGATTAATTCTCTCTTTTTTATTATAATATAGGTACTATATATACTACCTACCTATTAGGAAGGAATTAATATAATATATGAAAGTAGTCTAATTATGATTTAAGTAAGGTCTAATCCTTAGCCTTTAGCCTTAGGCTTAAGCTATAACTAGAAGAACTCTTATAGCCCTATATAGAATTAGTATAACTACTATTAATATAAATATAGCTCTCTTCTAGCTTTATAAAGGCTAGAGATTAGTCTATTATTTAAACTACTTCTTACTTAATAATCTTGCCTACTAGTAAATATCTTATATTTAGCTTAATTAAATATTTAATAATAGTCTTCTTATATAGCTTAAGTAATCTTTCTTTAAATAGAAGTAAGATTTTATTTAAATAGTTGAATAATATTCTAGAGGTTAGAAACTATTCTATTAAGCTTTATATCAAGTTTTATAATAATAGTATTCAATTTAAATAGTATAACATTTTTAATAATCTAAGACTATATAAGCTAGTAGCAACTATAGTTATTAGCTTAATCTGCCTTAAGTATAATATACTTCTTTTAGTAGATTAAGTATTATTACTCGACTTTTTTAAAAGTTATTTTAAGATATTAAATAGGTTTTAAATCGTCGGTATTAGTAGAAAGAGCTACTATAGTAGATATAGTAGATATAGAAGATATTAGAGCTTTATTATAAGATAGTATAGTACTATTATTATTTTCTTTAGCTAGTTAAGATATAGTAGTACGATTTCGTTTTTACTTCTTTTATTCAAGTTTATTATTTAAGTATTAGTTCTTTTATCTTTAGTCTTCTAGTTTAACTAACTTGTCTAAAGTTTATAGTAGTATTAGAAGATATATAAAAAGGTTACTAGAGTTTTAGATATTAAGATTAATAAAGTTCTATACTTCTTATATCTTAGAATTAATATAAAGTATATTATAAAGCTTTAATTAACTCCTTCGATTATAAAGGAAAGCTTTATTAGTAATAGGTCCGTTCTTATTTATAATAATAGTATAATAAAGTTTAAAATGAAGTATATAAAATAAAAGATATAAATAATAATTAATTCTATAACTATATATTTAATTTAAAAGTAATTAATACTAAGTCAAG
>QGMI01000946.1:0-15435 GCA_007821535.1 Lachnellula occidentalis | reverse complement strand
CTGTTTGTTGTGGATGTTGAAGGCTTGGTTGATTTGTTTAGCTGTTCGTTCATTCGTTGGTTTGTTTGTTCATTTGTTCATTCGTTTGTTCGTTCATTCGTTCATTCACTCTGAATCCTGTGCTTTCTTCAATCCATCTCACTCCTCCATACTGATTCATAGAAAGGAATGCACAGTCTATAGACATGTTTTGGGCTTGTTTAGCTTTACCACTGCTTCATCTTGGTTCATGTAAATGACCTCTCACGGGTCGAGATAATGAATTTGTCTTGGTAAGAGGAGGCGAAAGGGTGGGGGGATATTTGTAGTTGATTGAGGTTGAGATTAGGTTGAGGACTTGAGGGTGTTTTCTTTTGCTTTTTAACTAACTGCATTCACTGCGTTGTGGAATATGACGAGATGTGTTTTTTTTACTTTTCAGGCATGTCGTTGCTTGTTTGATAAGCTGCACGGCTTGTTTAACTTTTGTGGGGGAAAGGGTATATATTTCTCTTTGGAGGCATATCTAGTTGGTGGTCATACCCGCCAAGTTTCAAGGTTGAGGCATTTGCCTGTTCAAGTGAGTGCTTATGCCTGTTTTACATGAGAGTATGTTTCGTGGTGGAAGTGAAGTGGAGTGAAATTCTGCAAATTGGTTGTTGAGGGAGGGATAGGAGGTGCGAGGGTTGGGTGGATGTGGAGATTGACGGAGGTATAGAGGTTGTTGTCAAGAAAGTTTCTGCTGTCATTCAACGTATTGCTGTCATTTTATATTGACTACTCCACTACCTACTTTCTTGTGTATATGTTTGGCTATTATGCCGTCCAGTCCAAGGGGAAGGATCGTAGTAACCATCAAAGCGCTCCTGTGAGCACTCCGTTTGACGTCTGGATTTTCACGGCTCCGGATACGTGAGGAATATTGGACTGAGGAGTACGGAGGAATGCTGGACTGAGGAGTACGGATGTACTTGCTAAATACTTTTACTTGGGCTTGCAACACGTGTTTTGGTGGAATTGCTAGATTGATTCACTTTGAGCATGGTGGACTTTTGGTCGAGTTTCAGAAGAGACGATCTGCTAATTCGCAAACCACTAGGAGGAGTTTAGACTTGGTTGAGAGAAGCTGTTCAATCTATCAACCTCTACCGATGGTTAGAGACGTGCACATATAAGCACTCACTTGTCTACTGCTAAAACTTCAAGCACTCGCGTCATGAATTAAAAGTGGTATCGCGTATATGCTCTACGCGAGTATATAAATCCAAGTAATAAAATAAATAGCAAAAAGGTTTGTTCATATGACAAACCCATAATAGACCTTCCTAGAGATTCCTAGTCCGAAAACAGAGAAAAGTAAAGACCAAAAGAATTATAAACTTTTTTAGACATATTTGAAAATGGCAAAAGGTCGCAAATATGCAATTCTGCTCTGGCCTTTAAGGGCACGATGTTGTTAAAAGGCACCCACCGCACGAGACAGGCTATCACACCTGACCATGCAGCCCATACCAGAAACAACATCACCTACCCCGTTGAATAGAAAAAGTGTTTATTTCGTTATATACATGCCAAAAGTGACTGCGAAGCGGCCCCACTACCGCCTGAGCTGGGCTGGGTCCACAGCTTCAACCACCTCATGATCTCTCAGATCGTGCGTATGAGGACTTGATTTCGAATGATAATTTACTATAAGAAATGTGGCCCTAGTTTAGATCAACGTCGAGCTTGAAGCTGTGGGACCTCAGGCATCTTTTCTCCGCTGTGTCATTAGTGAGGGGCCTAAGACCTCATCTCCTTCCTTCACTTTGAAGGGTTCTACATCTCTTCTATGGCTCTCAATACCAGAACACTTGACACCGGGATATACTGCATTTTCTTACAAATGGTCCCATAGTGCGCGAGTGTCAAATGGGCATCTTTTCCACAGTCCCTTTCCACTACAAATGTCCACTGTCCGTTCAAGTTTCCCGAAGTTCATGTCAATTTCCAGCTGAGCAACGCTCTCAAGAGCAATTCCGTTTCCACACAACAGTTACCCTGGGTTTATGCCGAACGCTGAATAGAATGTTACCGTGCTGTCAGGTAGCTATTTGCTGTCAAGTTTCGTTGTTAAAGTTACGTCCCAGGAGTTGATTTGAACTGAAGCTGGGATCTACTAGGCGTACTGTAGTACTATACATGTCAGTGGTTTGATACTCACTTTCTTTAGTAGCATTGCGACCGTCAACGTTTCCCTAGAATCTCCAGCATGTGGCCTCGACTTTGCTTTTTTGTCATTTCCAAAGAGGGGGCTGTAGCTTCTAGCTTGTTGATAAATAGTCCAGCTTCCTCCCTCGAATTCTGGAAGTCATTGCACATACAGCCTTACCAAATGCCTGAACCTAGAAAGCCCAAATTTCACTCTTGATCATTCTATATTTTGCCCTTAATTTCTCCCTCTTAATTAAACTTTCCTTCCAATTTTTTCGTCGCATGCTCTTGATGCAGCGGCGAAGGACTCCATACGGAAACCACATTCAGTGCAAAGACTGTTGTCAAAAACAAACTGCTAGCTGGGGATTCTGAACAGGTATCTACATGGCCCACGGCATGCAGTACTGCTTCGGAATGATGAAAAGCTTGGTCTTGATTCCCGATACTTTCTGTGCTCAGGAGGGAAAAACAGATCAGGTATGCTGCGTGTCGGATGGCTGCTAGACATCCGGCGAAAGGACCCGAGTACGATATCACTGGCATAATGGAATCGTGGTTAGGCAACAGTACGTCGGTTTCAAGTAGAGGCAGAGGCTCCGCATCGTTTTGAATCTGTGTATCCAGATCTAAGATCAAGACGGACAGGCCGGCCCAGAGATTTTGCAGAGACTCTTCCAAGTCGAAGGTAGAAGCCGTATAAATCATACTATCAGCACGCGAGATGTACTCTGGAATCAAAAGCACAACATCGACTAGATCGTCGAGTTTCATTTTTGGGTTTGGAAAGGGGATCGTTTTCCAATCATCCCGAGCAAATATATGCGGCTTTTTGAGCATGACGGACGAGAATCCCTGCGATGAGCTTTTAGTCTTCATCTCGAACTCGCCATTTCAACAAACACTTACTATTCCAAGCCTCACAGTACGAAACAGTTGATGCATAAGCCCCTTCTGACATGCTTCAGGACCCACCGCCTCCAAAATCGCAACAGCAGCATCGAGATGCTGCATCCACGCCAACGGCGTCGTCTTCACCACAAGCTCAAAATAACACATCAGTACTGTCGAGCATAGAGCTTCCTCCGGTGTTCGATTCGCATCTGTGTTGCGACATATATCCTTCCGTCGAGTTTCTAATGCCTTGGTGTAGGTTCTCCGTGCTTCGGTTTGAATCGATACTGAGGCATTTAGACGCCCGTAGAATGCCATGCTTGTTGCACGAACAGCATATCGCATTGTTGGACTTGAGTGTGAGGTTGCGATTAGTGATGGTAGTTTGGCTAGCCATGAACAGGCGCCTATCATTTCTATTCCATGGCCGTAGGCGGAGAAGAAATGGGAGAAGAATAACTGCTCGAATGCTTCGGCGCGGGAGGGTTGGTAGTATGATGGGATGGTGGGGAGGAAGACATCGTTTCGTACTTTAGTCAGAGCCGAAGTATTGAAGTCTGAAAGTACTAGACGGTCTGTTGTAGCTTTCTGTACTACTGGCTGCAGTGCTTCATTGGAACTATCCAAAGTAGAAGTAGAATAGCTAGGCGGATGTATTGTGCTATTCCGGCTTAGTTGCGATGAAGCAGGCGGACTGCTTGACGGAAATGTGCGTGCATCCGTGGCAATGACATAGAATGTGTCTGTTATTGGACCTGGGCATTTCTTTCCATTTTTCTTGCATTGCGTACATTCTGGAAGAGTTTCATCGCACTATAGTAGGGCAGTGTAAGTATTACAACAAGATGGTACAAGTAGAACGTTAGCCGATCTCAGGATCTACCTACCTTAACACGGCGTTTCCGGCAGATGCCACAACCCCTACTTCGGCCAGCAGTTCGGGCCATTATTACTAATTGATTGTGGCTAATTACTGATATAGCGGAATGCTTTTCAATGTTCTTTCAGGGTGTCTTGAGCGTAAGAAATCTTGATATCAATGTGGTCAGCATTGCTTACAAATAGAGAAAACACGTGCCTTATACTACCAGAAACATCGAGTGTAGGAATAGTGATCTGGGAGTGACTTCAAAGGAACTGTATTGTGGAAATAATAACATCTAGAATGCTACTTGGAAGTTCTATGTCTTTCTAGTCCATTTCGATGGCTTCATTCGAAAGTCACGTTCTAACCCTTCTAGTTCGGCTGGGAATTAGGAGGTCTGCTGTGATGATAAAAGCAGTCATTTTATGATTTAAACACGAACCTGGTTTCTATCACCTGAACTAGGATTAGCAGCGTGCTTATCTGTATTGACGAAGGGATTTCACTTGGAAAGACGAAACAGATATACGCTTGTATGGAAACATACTAAATCTGGCAAATCATTGGCTGTAAAGTTTAGAATACAAGCAATACGCTTTATATTCCAGAAGAACTCAAGGTGCTATCAAAGCCCCTTCTTATAGTTCTCTAGTGTTATACGGCCCTAGAACACTATAGGTGTTCACTTCCTGTTTTCAATCAACCCTCATAGCCAAGAACTCCTAGCATAAGTCTATGAATATGTGTGGCCTACTACGGTACCGGGTATTGCATATAGTTGGTGGTTAAGATGGCGGACCCAGAAAAACGGGATCCAGAAGGCTAGCTTCGTGAGTTATCAACAGCCCTCTAAACCCTCAGGGAAATTATCACAGCTGTACCTACCTAGGTGTCAGTCAAAGCCAGCCCCCCTAAATCTCGCTTGTAGCACACTAACCACATTTGGTTAGTTTTGCGAAAACACTTAAGCAAGCTGGGGTGAGTATTGTACGAGACGATTTGAAATAGAGCTGATGTATAATTGATTGGAAATCAAAAATCAACTATATTATGAAATGGTCAAAATAGATCCATAAATTGATGTCACAAATTGAAATTGATCGTCGCAAATCAACTTGATTGGACGAGGCGGGGCAAGCATACGTGAATTAAACATGTATAGACAGTTTGTCTGACACCAAGGTTCGGAAACCAAAAACTAACAGGTATCCCATATATCCTATATATGTCTTCCCAGCTGTCTGAATTTACTCCAGAAGTAGTCTTCATTTCGAAAGAGTTCAATCCGCTTTGCATTCTCCTATATCTTTTGCTCGTATTCTTTGAGAACCGGAATCACAATATGGCGGAAATTAAAGCTGCAACGACTTCGACAGTTCAGATGGATGACGGGGTTCAATTACGTGTAAAGGTTATTGGTGAGGATTCGAAAAGTACGAAACCTCTGCTCATCGCCCTTCACGGTGCCCCCGGGTTGTCTACTCATGTAGAATCGGAAGCTACTTTTACGTTCCTATCCGACATCTTTCGGGTTCTGGTTTTCGATGCGCGAGGGAGTGGTGGTTCTGATAAGACTGGGCCATACACTCATGATCGTTGGATCCAAGATATTGAAATCCTGAGGTAATTACACTGCCTGTACTGATTTAACGAGTTGATCTGAGAAAGTTAGGAAATGGGCAGGTGCAGAGAAATTCGTCCTTGCTGGATGGAGCTATGGAGGTTTCATCGCGCTCGACTACGCTGTTTTGCACGGGGATAAACTCCTCGGCTTAATGCTCAGAGACACTTGGGCAAATGGGATACTGGGCCAGATGACGGTTCTGGGGAACATCATGACCGATGACCGGCTCCATGTTGACGTTGCACGTCAAGTTAGGGTTTGGTCGGGCAATCTTCGCGACGACAAAGATTTCGAAGAAGCGATTCCCGAAATCTTACCAATTTATGCACCGCCAGAAGATCCTTCGCGCAAAGTACCAGTCAGAGACAATGAAGAGCCGAAGGGGTTTGAAGGGATGGATGAGCGTGCGGCTTACAACTCAGCTACACAGAATGCGGCTTTCAGTATAAACGTCCCACGCTTTGATGTTCGTCAGCAACTCAAGGACATCAAGGTAAGAAATCCACAGACCTCCTCCGCATTGCATTATTACTAACTCAAGCCTTAGGCTCCTACTCTCGTTATTGTCGGGCGTCATGACCGTATCACTCCCGTTCAGTTCAGCCAAGAAATAGCAAACGGCATCCCACGATCAAAGTTGGAGATCTTCGAGTACTCTGGACATAATCCCGCATCTGATGAGACGGAAAAGTTCAGACAGGTTACACTAGACTTCTTGAGAGCTGAAGTTATATAGGCCATGGATCCGAGATATATATTGGCATGTACTTTAACAAAGTCCGTGGTGCTCTTAGAAAGCAGCCGTAGAAAAGTGTCACTTGGAGATTTCTCCATATGATAATTACAAAGATTCTTATCAAAAGTGTGTGAATCTTTAAAAAGGAACCATCCTTGAATGTGCACTTCAGGATCCAATATAAGAGCAATAACTCAAAAGGGACGTTTCGCACACAATAGGTCACGTGGCTTGAATGCTGTTATGTCGCTTGAAGCTGTAGAATGAATTTGAAGAAGCACAGTCCTGAATTGACCGAGTAATTTATATCATGGTCTCATGGCAATACTGAAGCTAATTCCAAAGAATCTAACGATATGGCTCATCACGTGATAAGTGCTCTGCCGAAGTCTATGACGTCTGGTAGTCCAGCGTCTAGTTTTCCTCGAAGAGGATTATATAAAGTTTTGATAGAACCAATGTAATTAAGACTTGAAAGATTGGCAGCGTTAGGAATATCTTCGAGTGTATTATTCAACAGTTCCTTGGTTCCGTACGCCCAATTGCTCTCAATCACCAAATATGCCCCCCAAAAAGTCTCAGCGGAAGTCTCGAACGACTAAAGAACAGGATCGAGACGTCAAAAAAGAAGAAACACAACAGCGTCATGAGAGTAATGGCAAGAAAGAATCAAACAACAAAACTGCAGTAAAGCGGAAGTCCCCACCCCGTACTGACGACGTGGAGCCTCCGAGCAAAGCACAGAAAAGCGAAAGCTCTTCAGAGAGTTCCATTATTCGCTTCTTACTGTCTTCCAAAGCGCTTTCACTTTCCCAGAAGGAAGAAAAGGACTCATCTGATTCAAGCGGGAAGGACTATTTCTCCGCTGACCTTACACCTTTTCAACAATTGATGTGCGCCGTCATACTGAGCAGGCCAATTAGTCATAATCTAGGTCTTCGAACCATCAAAACTGTGCTAAACGAGCCATGGAACTGGACCAACGCCGAAACAATTCTGGAAGCGGGCAAGGAAAATGAAGAAGGGAAGACCGAACGCGTAGAAGCCATGGAACAGGCGCGGACACAACATCGACAGAAAACTGCCTCGGAACTGGGAGGAATGGCTCAAGTTGTGAAAGATGAGGGATGGGATGAAGCCGCTGATGGAAGTCTTGGCGGTTTGCTAGATGCCGTCAAAGGAGAAACAATGAAAGAACAACTTAGAAGTTTGTTGAAGAAGAAGATAAAGGGGGTTGGTGATACGGCAGTCGATATTTTCCTTCGACGAGTACAGGGGTGTGAAGGATGGGAAGATATCGGTTGGTTTGTGGATGGGAAGACGGAAGAAGCTTTGCAAGGGATAGGACTTCCTGTTGACAGCGAAGCACTCCGGACACTTCTTGAAAATGAGGGAGAAAAAGACAAAGACACAAGACGCAACTTTGTGGTGGTTTTGGAGAGAGCGCTTGGTATTTTTCTTGAAGGCAAACAGGGAGAGGTGACTAAACTTACATGACCTTTTAGGCAGTAAGGGGTAGCTTAAATTGTTCTACTGATTTTGTAAGCTGGAACCTCGTAAGTATGAATGAGTCAAAAGGTGCGGAGCACTGTTGACAACATCCATCCAAGTCTTTAAGTGAATCCCAAAGCCGTCTAACCCCACGTGTAGCCTACTCCTTGAAAGCATTAGGGAGACCAGGAGGATGAATAACAAGACCCACAACCTCAGTAGGTATTGTTGCAATGGCACGGATAGACGGAAGGCGGCAGTTTGCAGCGTGGTCCAAGTAGACAGTTGCAAAAAAGGTGACCGGGACCGGAACTTCAGAGCGAACTCCAAGGGTCTACTCATATTGTTTGGCATACACCACAAATGAATAGGATCAACTTACGACATTGGTTTGCAAAGCAGAAGTACCATTTGCGGGAAAGTCAACAAACCCCATGCCAGTGACCGAGGAAAAGAGTTGACGAGATGCAACCCCAAAGGCATAACCACCGTTACCCGTGAGGGCGGCAGGGACCCCGACCGGAGCACCATTTGCAAAGCTGGCATGTTAGTACATTTGGTCGGCAAGAAGGAATTTGTATATACATCGTGATAAGGCCTACTCCATTGATGTCCGGGGCTCCAAAAGGGACCTTCTTGAAGGCTTCAGCAGTGGCGCCAGCGGCATCCTGATTGTATGCAAATATGACGCTACTGAGGTCGGTAAGACGCTCGGCGGTTGTACATGCTGCGGAAATACACGATGCAAAGGCAGTGATAGTAGTGAGCAAGTAAGAGGCCAACATGTTGTAGGTTTGTGGTTTTCGTTCTGGCCGTGGTGGTTTGCGAAGAAGGTAGTGAGGGACAAAGGGAAGAGGACGCAGACGGAATTTAAACTTCCAAAATGTCGGGGCAACCAGCCACACTTTCGGAATAAGAAAAAGCAAAAATGTTTGGGTAAGGCAGGTCGGCGATGTTGTGTTACTGGAAAAGATACTAAAACAAATTATACATTCGATATTCAACTGAAGCTGAAATAATGACGCCGAGGTTTTCGGTCTGAGTCTTTGTCGTCATTTGATTGGAAGGTGGAGGAGGTACTGATGGGTTGGGAGCCAAGGTATCAGCAGACATCCCTTGGTGCATACCGAGAGTCAGCTCGTGGCTTGGAACATCGTGCGAAGCACACTTGATTAGTAACCCTCCTGAATTGATCGATTGAAATACATATAGGTCGAGAGTACTCCATGTAAGTCCGCCTGATCGGACGTCGCTGTACTGAAGCTAAGTCAAGGGAAGCATAGAGAACGACCTGGGAACAATTCAGGATAGTTTTGCGGATTCTGGACTTGGCGACATGTGTGGAAGACTCCAGCAAACACATGCGAATCCTAATCGATATTGAGCTGCTCAGGTGGGTAAAAATTCCGCCTTGATTTATTTGTGGAGTACATCTTTCCAAAGTTACTTTCCAATAAGCAAGCTTTGCAAGCGATTATCACCAACCCTGCCTCCAGTTGTTGATCCTGTTCCAGGGATTGAAGCCACCAAACATCCCGTTTCCTCCATATCCTCCATAACCCCCCTGATCCCCATATCCTCCATAGCCCGCTCCGTATCCTCCATCCATCATAGGTTGTGCCATCATGGATTGCTGCATAGGGGGTACAACAGGTCCTGGATTCCCTCTGTCGACGATTACTGGGACCTCATAAGCAGCTCGACAGACGGCAGAAACTCCAAGTCCAATGGCAAAGGAGAAAATAACAATCAGCCACTGCAAAGCGATTAAGCTCGTCCCGCTCTGAATGTCGATACCTCCATCGTGTTGGCGAGAAAAATATTCGAGCGCATTGGCCACTTGAGTTATTGACATAGCAGAAGCCATATTGAGTGCCACGCTGGTCCACATTGAACCTCCAGCCATCATTGCAATCCATCTTCGGTTCCGGGCAGGTATGGGATCCGGATTGGTAGGGTCGCGATTGTTAAGCTCGAGAATGCATATAGCGAATAAGCCTAGTGAAACGGCGAAGAATGGTCCAGCGAAGGCGATGACATAGAAGAATATCTTGCTTTGGATGATTGCGGCAAAGTCGAAAAAATAGATGGCATTCAGGTCGTTGGTGTGGATCAACCAGTCTGCGATTATGTCTCCGCTTCGACCGTTTGACGGAGAGCATGTTACCATGGTGCTGGAGTAGTAGGCACACATGCCTATGTTCATTGGTGTCAGAGTTGTGATATTATTAAAAGTGAATTTGGACGGTACCGACCAAAATATCCAACATGAACCGTGAGGTCTGCTGTAGGCCCTGTTGTAGCATTCGTGTTCGTAATGGAGACTAGGTACAAGCCTGGAAGCCCTGGAGATCCAGACACGCATCCTGCATAGACCAGAACTGATTCGGTATTAGTAGCTGTCTTCAAGGAGCTTCGGGTGGTGGCTGACCGTAGAAGAGGATGACTGGCACAGCTAAGGCGTAGATTAAGAAGCCCTCGCATAATCGATTCATTCGTTTTCCTTGAAGCTGTCAGACTTACTCCAAGCAATTTTGTTGTGGGAGGATTCCATACCAAAGCCATATATCCTCTCCATCATATTCATGCCCATAAAGCCTTGCCTCCAGTTCCCGTTCATGGTTTCGTCTCGTGCCGGGTCTCGCTTCGGCTCTGAAGTTGTAACAAGAGATATCAACGTAGTGGTAGGGATATAGGGATGCACTGGCTTCACATGAAATGTACCAAAGAGATGTTGAAGAACAGCGAGCAAGAGGGCCAGGCAATAATATGCCGGCTGCATGAATGAACAACAGCGAAAGAAGCACAAGGTCTTGGTGAATTGGAGGCAACAAGAAAATGATTAGACCTGCCTACTTGAGCGTTATACCTGTTTGCCTCCAACATACCTTCTGGTAACCTTACCAGCGAACTGAAAATAATATGCTATAATGATTACCGGTGTAGTCCTGCAGATCCTGCTTATAGACATATTCGAGGAGGCTGTGGAAATTCTTCTCAGACGCATAAGCTCTTCTCAGGTAATCATACCTAGTTATCAAAGACAAGAGCGGATCTTCAAGATACAATACGTATACCTCTAAATTCATAATCTGGTGGCTCATGTTGGAGCGATTTGGCGGCTAACAAGCTCGAGTTCGATTGAGAAGGAAATCGCGAAGATGTTGAAATTTGCAGCAAAAGACGAAGCCAAAGAACTATCAATTGGAGTCAGGTGACAGGATGCAAGTATTACATCAAAGTGTACTCGTAGTATAGGAGAAAGATTAATTGCGTTGAAGTGAGAGTGGTTACGCGCATACCCTAAAATACCTACCAAAAGATTATCGCGCCTCTTTCTAGTGGGGCAACGCGTGACTTGGTTGCGGGGTGGAAAACACCAAACTTTGCAATGGACCCCGCACTCCTACCATATAGGTAGCTAATACTCTGCCACCTCTAGCTGACCTCCGCCTACGAATCGATTTTGGCTACCCTACATCAATCGGAGCCCTCCCTCCCTTATCGAATAAGCTTCTCCCGCCTTACTGCCGCAAAGTCGAACCAAGAGCCTGACTACACGCTTGCTCGGCGCCTCCTTGTCACCTCCCCCCCGCAGCTAGCTGACTCGATCACTCCTACTATACAGCCTATACTATGCCGCCTCCAGTCATCCTCCCCCCACGAATCGATTTTGGCTGCCCTACACCATTCGAAACCCTCCCTCCTCTCCTCGAACAAGGCTTCTCCTACCTTACTGCCCTGACCTCGAATCAAGAGCCAGCTGCTTGCGCACACTATGAACTCGCTCGGCGCCTCCTCCTCGCCCACCTCCTAGAGCCAGCTGGCCAGTTGATCATCCTACTAGCCCTCACCCTAGGATCCTCGACACATACGCCAGATGGAGCCTTTGGGGCCTTTATCACAATGCGGAAAAAGAACCCATCTATCTGGGCAGCTAGTTTAGCAGTCAAGATGCTTTGGTTCTTATATCCACTAGAGTTTCCACCACCATGTACCCCTGGCATATTCGATATACAATCAATGACAGGAAAGATGGAGCATAAGGTGAGGAACCGGCTACTAGTAGCATTAGAGTGGGTATATGAGGAACGGACATCACGCCGGAAGGACCCCCGTTCAGCAGACCTGCGGATGCCACATAAGAGGCAGGTTAAGAAGCGACTACATACTCTACAACAACTGATGTCTTCCCCGCCACAATTCTTTGAGGCTGTCTTTGGCTCTCAAGCCCTAGAATGGCACGAATATTGCAGATCCCTAGTCACAAGCAGTAGATAATACAATTGTTTTCAGATGATATATCGGACTAGACCCCTCTCTTGTTTATATAACTGGTTGAAATAAATTACGATGGACGGCGGGAGTCACGGGAATAATGTCCGCCTCAGGTATCGGGCATGCCTGCAGGAGTCAAACCACCCCTGCACTGAACGCGACTGTTTTGTTCTGACCTCCCTCCTCCCGGCACCCCTCATAAACATACCTACTAATTCCTCAACTACTTGACATCTCTTGCGCGGTTGACTCCCACGCGACTTAGACTTCCCACGATAATCTCGGTACCAAGATACTGAACACGACAACCGCCGCTCTCTTCCGCTCCGAGAAACGCGCTTTCCATCGACGCGCGAGTGTGAGCATGGCGCCAAATGGAACTGCTGCGCTGCCAAAGCGCAAACCAACAGAAAACCAATACCTATTCGACTTAGGAAAGCGAGGAAGGTAGGTAGATCTCTACTGATGGGGCACCCTTTTAACATCCATATAGAAAGACTGGTCTTACGCTGCCCGATAAAGGAATTCGAGACGAGAATGGATTCGAGCCCATAGATGACCTATTCTCTTCGCCCGCAAAACCTTTCAATGGCAGAACAAACAAGATGGACAGTGTACAGAAGAATGTTAATGGGACTATCTCAAGCGAGGAGGATATGGACGAAGGCGAAAGTATGTTCGCGAACTTCGAGCAGTAAATGGAACTTGCTAATTGCTTTTATAGGTACGATACCAGAACCTGAGCAAGTCCTCGAGAAGCGAGCAAGTATTCGACTTCCTCCACCGCGATCCAAATCACCAATCAAGACATTTCTACAATCTCCTGCCCGAAGAAACCCATCCATTGGCCCTGTTTCATCACCAACACGAGGCACAATTGTCGCACCAAGGTCGGCCTCGGTATCTGCGTCTGTTCGGCGAACGCTGAACTTCTCAAATGACGAGAACTCTATGGAAGCTGCTAGCGCGACAAAGAAACGAGCAGGCTCAGCTCTCCCTCATGTGGGCAGACTAACCAACGGCACTCATCTCCAAACACTCAAACAGCCTCTCTCTTCGGACAATGGCGTAGAAGAAGAAGAAGAACAAGAAGAAGAACTCGATACGGCCATAAACGATGATACTGTAGAGAACGGCGAAGATTCATTTCAATTCGTTAATAGTGTTGGCGAGGACGACTTTCAAATGGTCGACGCTCAGGATGATGCGGAAGCCGAACCGCAAGGCGCAGAGCCAGGAGAGAATGACGAGTCTGAGATATCCGATATTCAACCAGTAAAAAAAGGAAGAGGGAAATCACCAGTTCTTGACGAGCCAGTAGAACCTGTGAAGAAGAGTCGAGCCGTCGACCAAAAAAGGCCAAGCCGGCGCCTATTGAAGAAGAGGAAGAACAGCCAGAGGAGCCCCAAGAAGAGCAAGAACCGGAACGGCCAGCTAAAAGAGCCCGACGTTCTCTCGACAAAGCCCCAGAAGCTCCCAAGGCCAACGCTCGACCGAAGAAAACCGCTCAAGCTGCGGGACCCGCCCCGAAAGAGCCTTCCAAGAAAGCAGCTGGAAAGTCTCGACAGAGTGGTGAAGCTTCCAATGCATCAAAAGCAAAGGTCAAGGCACCGAAACCCGCATTAGCCACCATATCAGAAGACTCCCCTGCAGTAAAGCGCGGTCCTCCCTTGCCTAGGAACAACCGTGGACTAATTATACTACGCCGTGAAACCCCAGCTTTAAGCAGCGGATTCAACCAGACTCGCTCTGGCCGAAACTCCATGAAGCCTCTCGCGTTCTGGAGGAATGAGAGAGTCGAGTATGCCACGGAGTCCCAGGACGAAATCGAAGACAGCTATGGTAAATTCTTGCTACCTAGAATCAAGGAAGTACTCCGCACAGACGAGATTGATGAACGAAAGCCTCATCGACCGAAGAGCAAGGCGAAGCCATCCAAGGGCAAGAAGCGTGCAGAGCCAGAGCCAGAAGACGAGGAGGAAGTTGAGCCTTGGGAGACGTCACCTGGTCGCATTGAAGGTCTCGTTAGGGACTGGGACCCAGAAGATCCAACGGGTCAAGATACCGGAGAGGGTACCCAAGAGATTGCTTTGTCTTCAGCTGCAATCATCACCCAAGTCGTCAAAGACGGGTCTTTCAAATTTGCGAAAACACTCACGCTACCCTTCTTTGGCTCTGGGATACTTGATTTCAGGCCGGGTGATAAGAAAAGGGCCAAGTGTTCAAGGAAGATGCAGATGGTATTCTTTGTGCATTATGGACGCGTGCAGGTCACGATCAATGAGGAAAATGCTTTTAGAATTGGGAAGGGAGGGATGTTTCAGGTTCCGAGAGGTATGTTATATACAGGGGATGCTTTGATATCATAAGGCTAATCTCAAATAGGGAACTTTTACAGCATTGAGAATGACTATGAGCAGCCGGCGAGGATCTTCTTTGGCCAAGGCTGCGAAGTTGAAGTGGAAGAAGCGGAAGAAGAGGTGACGCAGCAATAAGTGGATTATTATAAGTTTGTGTATATATTTGGCGTTGTCTGAAATACATGGAGCTTGGGTCGCTGGTATCTGCATTGGGCGTTTGGTTTACGAGATCATGACTTGGGTTTCTGCTTTTTTCACAAGGTATGTATGTTATACATGTGATAGAACCGCTGTAATGGATACTGATTCGTCGAGTCATCACGTTTTGAGTTTGTGTCTGAAGCTTGCATCTTGATTTCTTGAGGCAACCACATAACAGAACAAGAGCAGAACGAGTCCACATTATTCCGTTGATTGTTGAGATCTGGGGAGATTTACAGGGATTGTTTTGATGAAATCCTTCTTGTGATGAGAAATGTCCGAGGATCAAGATTCAAGATTGGGTTTCTTTCCAAACCAACAGCAGGCCTAGATTTGAAATACACAAGTGCCTTACTATGGGAATTTTCCAGTGGTCTCGTGTTGACTATTCCCAAGGATGTATGACGGGCCGCTCACTACAGACGAAACCTCTATTCTCCTCACTCCTCATTCCTCACTCCTCATCCCCACCCCCCTTCACCTCCCCCTTTCCTACCGGCCTCCTCTCCCTAAACGCCACCTCACTTGGTAAGCGAAAACTAGCACAAAACATCCTCTTCGCCGGCGCCACATCCCTCACCACATGCACACTCATCTCCTGCTCTTCCGGCTTAATCTCAAAGCCCAGCGCCTCGCTCACCCTCTCACATATCTCCCTCGTCTCGCGCACGTTGTCGACGCTCTTGGTCGAGAAACAGTGTACGTGGATCATGGGCAGATGGGTGGCGGTGTGGGGGTGGAAGAGGGATTCGTGGCCGTGGTAGAGGCCGTTGAAGGAGGGCAGGAAGGAGATTGCTATGGCGGGGAGGTTCAT
>QGMI01000945.1:0-15443 GCA_007821535.1 Lachnellula occidentalis | reverse complement strand
CGAAAATACGCACTCCGCAGCACCTCATCGGCACTCGGTCGACCCGCCGGATCCAAGCCCAGCAGGCCCGTCAACAGCCTCCCGCCCTCTGCCGTTAGGAACGGGAACTTGGCCCGCAACACCGAGCCCTGCGCCACGGGGTTCTTGGGCAGTTTTAGTGAGCGCGCGTTGGGTAGGCGCCGGAAGGACGGCCAGCTGCTCTCGGTTGGGATTCCGCAGAGTTCGAAGATGCGGGAGAGCTGGTCGACTTCGTTTTTTCCGGGGAGGAGCGCGTCTTTGTGTAGGAGCTCGCCGAAGATGCAGCCGATGCTCCACATGTCTACGGCGCGGCCGTAGTCTGAGGCGCCGAGGAGGAGTTCGGGCGCGCGGTACCAGAGGGTTACTACTAGCTGGGTCATTTTGGGGGAGGGGTCGCCGAAGTAGCGGGCCTGTGTGGGTGTTAGTATGGTTGTTTTGGGGGGAGGAGGTCTTGACTATACTTACCATGCCAAAGTCTGCGATTTTTAATACACCACGGTTGTTGAGGAGGAGATTGGAAGTCTTGAGATCCCGGTGTAGGATCCAGTTACTGTGTAGGTAGGAGATGCCGGAGACAAGCTGGGAGAGGAGGGTTTTGGTTTCCGAGGGGAGGAAGGGTTCGGGCATGTCTTCGAGGAGGGTTTTTAGGTCGTGCTCCAGGAAGTCTAGGACGAGGAAGATGCTATATCTCCGAATCAGTACGGTATCTTGTAATTCCTTGAACAGTGATAGAAAAGTGCATAATCATACTTCTCAATCTTCCTCGTATCCTCCCCAACAACCACTTCCCTCAATGCTACGATATTGATATGTTCACAGTCCATTAACGTCTGTATCTCCCTCAGCCCCGTAACAGGCACCCCATCATTCGCATTGTCCATCTTCAGCCTCTTCAGCGCCACAACCTGCCCCGTCTTACTATCCTTCGCGCGGGATACCCATCCATAAGCACCCTCTTCGATATCATTAAGTTTCTCATAGTCCTCGACGCTCCGGCACTTCTTCCAGTTCGGTGCCGGGAATCGTAGGAGTTTTGCTGGAGGAAGCTCGGCTTGGAGCAAGGGCGGGGGTGAGGGCGAGAGTTTGCGGCGTTTGGTGGGTGGTTCTGATTCTTGGGCTTGCGATTGCGATTCTTGCTGCTGTTTGAGACGAAGAGCTGCCTCGTCCGCTTTCCGCTGTTTCTCGACCTTCAACCGCTTCTTCTCCTCCTTCTCCTGTTTACGCTGTGCTTCGAGCGCAGCATCATCCTCATCGTCTGCCCAGCGGGATTTTGCTTTGCTGCTCATCTTGTTGCTGTGCTGTATTGGAGTGGGGAAGTTGGATTTGCGATTGGAGCTTCGTCAAATTTTGGAGCCTTGTCCAGCCGCGAACTTTGTTGCTTCCGCAAGGCTGACGCTGAAATTTTGAGAAGGCTTGGAATGCAACGGTAATTAGCTGGAAATGGCAATCATGAGGTCAATCGTTTCGGCGCAGACGCGTAATGTATTGCGCTGTGCTGCGAGGGCAAGGTATGGAGTTCCTTGCCCTGCTGTGAGATGGTCGTCGTCGGAGGCAAGGCAGTGGTCTACGCCATTGGCAAAGCAGCTTTCTGAAGCTATCACAGTACCATTTTGTTCCTCCAAAGTTCTCACAAACATGTGCTAATTCATAATATAGGCAACTGGACCAATTCCCTTAGCATCGTTCATGCGAATGTGTTTGACTTCTGACGTTGGAGGATATTATACGTCCAAGCAAGAGGGACGAGACCAGTTTGGGCAGAAGGGCGATTTTATTACATCTCCTGAAATATCACAGATCTTTGGGGAGCTGATAGGAATCTGGTTCGTGGCGGAATGGATGGCGCAGGGGAAGAAGAGTAAGGGGGTTGAGTTGGTCGAAGTAGGTCCTGGGAGGGGCACGCTGATGGATGATATTTTACGAGTATGTTCAGACAACACTTCAATGAACATTTTGCTGACATACTATACAGACTATACGGAACTTCAACCCAATGGCGTCAAGCATTGAAGCCGTCTATCTAGTAGAAGCAAGTCCAGCATTACGAGAAGCTCAAAAGCAGCTCCTATGTGGAGATGCCCCCATGACAGAAACGTCAACTGGGCATCAGTGTACAAGCAAATATGCAAACATCCCTATCATCTGGACAGAAAACATACGTTTCGTCCCATCCGGTAACAAGCCCCCTTTCATCCCAAGGTACAACTAACCATTCCCAGGCGAAGACAAAACCCCATTCATAGTAGCCCACGAATTCTTCGACGCTCTCCCCATCCACGCTTTCCAATCCGTCGCTCCCACGCCCTCACCTCAAGAAACCACCATCAAAACCCCCACAGGTGAACACGCCCTCTCTCCTTCCGCCCAAAAAGCAAAGGCAAAGCAAACAGGTCCCCAATGGCGCGAAATGGTCGTCTCACCAGCACCCCCACCATCAACAACGGCATCAAAAGACCAATCCCCAGATTTTGAACTCAGCCTCAGCAAATCCTCAACACCACATAGTCTCTACCTCCCTGAAATCTCACCCCGTTACAAAGCCCTGAAATCCACCCCCGGCTCACTCATCGAAGTAAGTCCCGAATCACACGCCTATGCTGCCGCCATCGCCTCCCTCATCGGCAAACCTAGCTCAGGCGCTGCATTGATTCTGGATTACGGTCCCGCGGACACTATCCCCATCAACAGTTTACGCGGCATCAAAGGCCACAAGAGAGTCAGTCCTCTTAGCGAACCAGGCCTCGTAGATCTTTCCGCAGACGTGGATTTCGTGGCTCTTGCGGAAGCGGCGTGTAAAGCGACTGAGGGTGTTGAGGTCTGGGGGCCGGTGGAGCAGGGGGGTTGGTTGGAAGGTATGGGGATTAGGGAGAGGGCTGAGACGCTGGGTAAGGGGCTTGGGGAGGAGGACAAGGGGAGGATTGAAAGTGCGTGCAAGAGACTGGTTGAGAGGGGGCCCGGGGCCATGGGGAAGGTGTATAAGGTTTTGGCTATTGTGCCGGAGAGTGGGGGGCGGAGGAGGCCGGTTGGGTTTGGGGGTAATGTTGAGGGATGAAGATAGACTGGATATATGTATACTATCGTATAATTGTATATTAGAACGGTATGTGTTTTCAAGTCAGCCAGTATGGCATTTATACTAAGAAGTTAATGATTTACGCCAGAAATGGCAGCTGTGGGTCAAGGTTTGATGTCGTCGAACGACTATAAATTGCCTATGGTTTTCTACCTTGCCTGTCAATGCGGTATGCCGAAGGCACCAAACAAAATGAGTGCGTGGTGTGCGGGAGCCTCTAGTCAGTTTAATTTCAAGTTCATCCTTCACTTTACTTCATATATCGAGAAGGGATCCTATTCCTTATTTACATGCCGTCCTAAATATGCAAATCACGCATAAAAAGATTCACTGCCAACGTCTCCTTCACTGTCAAACTCGTACTTCATTCAGTCATTTTAAGCCGAACTTTACTTCGAAAGCATACCGAACCCTCCATATCTATCCATCCACGACTTTGTCTTCCAGATTCCCTAACTCACTACCCGTGCCTCTGGAACAGCCACGCGTGTGTACCAGGCAAGTGGCCACCAGAACTTATGTTGGCAATGCCCATGTGAAAAGACTGCTTCCTCCATTTTGGGTGACTGGGTGGGTTGTATTTATACCCGTAAGGAGTCAAAACAAATATCCAAAGTTGCAAATTAATTTACTGACATTCCCTACGCTTGATGAAGTCAGGTGAAGTTGATGTTTTTTGGTACGGAATGATGATAATGTAGTACACAAGCTAAGTTCTCAAGTTTTCTACTTATACGGGCATTATCTTTCGTATATGCAGACAGGAAAACACTCCTGGTGGGAAAGACATTGATATGACACCTCCTCATGCCTCCCCCTTCGAAGAATTCGCAGAGCACACCCAAACACGGGTTAAGTATGTGAAAATGGATGCTAAACCAGGGCCAGAAGCCACTGAGCAGTTCACTAGTAGGTAATTCAATTCTTGTCGTCAAACCAGATTTTCGGTCGACTGTTTCTTTGCTGTCAAGAAAAAAAGAGCGTTTAGTCGATTCGGAGCACTTGCCTTTGAAGTGAGAATGGTTAAATATTATATCGAAGTCGATGTATGGGATGTGTTTTGCTTGAAGGAATTGGCTGGTCGCACGAACCTCTGAAACCAATGGAGTACGGATGTACTTGGCTCATTTGTATTTGGAAGGAAGTCATGTCTACGGGAAATCGCTTGATATATATAGCTTCCAGTTCACGCATTCATGCGTAACGCGTTTAGTTAATTTCAATGAGAACGAGCACCAAGTGCCTAGTACAGAACTCATTGCCACGTAAATGCTTCAATGTAGTATATAATAACTTCGAACCTACTGTTTTCCCCGGCATAGTAAAATGAGTTTCAGCATGGACTTCTATATATTGGTGATAGCTGCGTTCGCTTGCTCTGAAGGAAATTAACAGTATCAGTCCTAATCTCGAGGATCCATGTCATAACATCCTCCTATTACTCAGAAGACTTCAAATTTTCTCGTCCCTCCTTATTTAGTCTAGCCAGCTCGAATTGCTGTCAAGATGTTATTAACTGCCAGAGAGACCTTGGGTTCGAAAATGATCAAGTAGGCTATTTTCAGCTCGTGTTTATACTGCGCAAGGTGAGTTTGTTACCAGCTTTTTTACAAGCCTCTTCTCTTGCTCTAGAGCAACGTTCGCGTTCGCATGTTTAGCCTTCTATTTCCTCGAGTTCAGATTGATGCCTCTTATATCGCAACAATATAATGGCCCATGCATCTAGATATAACCCTTCGAGCAGGAGCTCAAAGTGATTCCTCTCTTTGGCCCACTCTAACTAACAAATCAAGTAATTAGCACCTTTATGAATTAGGAGATGGCACTCAAAGGTCTGCAAACCGTAATCTTCAGTAGACAGCATTTCCTTCTCTAAAAGACTTCTTCGGTAGTAAAGGTCGAAGAGTATATAAGACTGTATGGTATCAAGCTCAAACACAGCACAAACCACCTTAAGTCAATAATACCGAAGAGCTCATTCGGTACACTGGTAGCGGGTCTCAGCTGTCCAACAGCACAAATCCACAGAGTCCGATGTTGAGATTCTATGAGAAGTTCCTATTGCCACAAAGAAATCTGAGAACTTTTAGCCCAATCCCAATTGCTGTCAAAGCTCTTTGCTGTCAAAACAGCGCTCGTTCAGACGATTTCTTTAACTCGCAGACTTTGCCGTGAAAGGTTAGAGACAGACACACTGAGTATCGATCCCATAGTAAGATGTAGTAATAAATGTCGCCTGGAGCCTCGGGTCCTCAGCTCGTATACAAAGAGAACCTTGGCTGATTTTATCTTTGAAGATGGATCATTAAACAACAGCGAAGTCTTACAGTTCAGGCTCCCAGAATCACATATCCATAAATCTGGTAATGACATATGCCTAGTAAGAGCCTTAAGATTTCCCCCGAGAAGTCTAAGGAGAGAAATCACCGTCCAGGGGAAAAGAAGGCAGATTCTATATAAAGATCCAGGGGGAACAGATGTTTGTTTGCTAAATATTTGGAACACCTAGTCATTCGTCTTAAAGTGGACATATTGTATGATCCACAAATCACCTCAAGTCAAGGTCGAATTGAGTGACTATATGAGAATCCGGAGTGCACTATTAGAGGTTTTTACCAAGTAGTTGAGTGAAAGGTTTCTCGGAAGGATAACCTGTCAAGAGCGACTTGCTATCAAGTCAAACCAAACCGTTTTCATTCAGTCAACTTTGCATTGACCCCAGCTAATCAGCAGAGAACAGTAGACAAAAATTACTATCTCCTTCCCGCTTCACTTTCACCTACTATACTAGAGCGATTGTCCACGATATGTAATGCACCGACTACACCCACTTTTCAAGTACGAGTCCCATTCTGTTGGTGTTATAGAACTTGAACCCTAGAAGCTCAACGTGTTTAAATACTCAAAAGTTCCACGCCACTTCTTAGTCTGAATAGGGATAAATATACCGGGTATGTTCAGTGAATGAGCAATCTAAGCATATTACCACAAGAGTGGAATATCCTGCAAGTGGACATATGACATATAAATTGCAAGAACTATGCATCCAGATATATCAAACTCAGAGTTCAACGATCAAAATGTTCGACTATAAGAAGTGCCAAAGGATTCTGTGTACCCTTACTTGGTATTACCTGTATAAGACCAGTCACTTCTCTTCTGACAATTCTCGTCCTACACCATAGACATAATCACTTCCCCATTCCGTGCGCTGCTCCTATATGAATCATTCAGTCAGACAACATTTGCCGTCAAGAACCACCATTCGTTCGTTTGTTCGTTCGTTCGTTCGTTCACTGGTTCGTTCCCTAGAATCCTAAAATGATACGAACAAACTACAAAAGAACAATTGAATAAAAGAGGACTTGACCCCGAAGCAATGAGTACTCGCAGCACAAGTTCCATATCTCGGACTTCCGGCGCACAACCACCATGCACTTCAGCAGCTTTGCAGGGGACTTCTGATACTGTCATAGTTTAAAGGATGAGGATGCTTAAATACTGAAGTCCCCGCTCTCACAGCATGTGACATGTCGTGGAAACCATGCTGTCAGTCGGTTAATCTTAACTTCCTCAGAATGACTGCTAAGAAAATAAGTGCACCGCCTAAGGGTAAATGTTGTATCGATTCGTATCCAGGTATTTATATCCATTTCATAACCTCATCAAGAAGTCTCCCATTCCCATCCCAATCATCAGTGTCCCATCCCATACCCATCCGAAACGCCAATCCCAATATCAAAATACCTCACGATCTCTTCTGACCCATCTCAACATCCCCCTCATACTCATCCCAATCATCCCAGTCCCCACCAAACCCCCCAAGTTTCCTCCCCACATAAATCCCAGCCGCAGTCCCGAGACTAGCCAGCAAAAACCAGCCATCAAACCATCTCTCCACAAACCCAGGTTCCAAGGGACTTCCGAGCGCTTCACTAACCACACTCTTCATTTCCGAGGGTAGGTTACTCCTAAGTAACAGCGCGCTGGAAATCACATATGTAGCGCTAATCTGCGCAATAATGAGTGCGAGGTTCGCTTGTGCTTGGTATAGTAAAGACGGAGAGAGTTTAGTGATCATGTGAAACGTTTGAAGCACGCTGTTGAAAGACGCGAGAAGTATGATTCCGGAAAGTAAAAAGGAGATTTGGCGGCTCCATGCTAGCTGGTCGAGTGTTGGATCGACGTGTTTTGCGAACATGGACAAGATGCGGTTTATAGGATCCGTGGTGGAAGATGTAAAGGCTGTGGAATCCGGGGATGGGAATAGGATGTGCCGGAGGGTGGTTAGGGATGTGGTTATGATGCGGTAGATGCAGTAGAGGGAGAAGGCGTAGGAGGCGGGGACGAAGAGGAGTTTGCCGGAGGGGGAGGCGGCTCTTTGGGTGGACACGAGGCGGGATTGGAGGAGGGAAAGGGAGGTGGAGAGGCTTACGGCCATGGAGGTGAGGCCGGATATCTCGAGCTCCAGGGCTTTGAGTTCTTGGGTATCGGCTGTTCCGCGGATCGTGCCGATTACTTTGGTCATGAAGCCTTCTGATGGTGTATCCTTGACTTTCCGCTGCAGAGCACGCAGGCGGCTTCTCTTAGCCGCCAGCATATCGTTTGTAGCGTTCAGTCCTGCCTGCTTTCGAGAGACGTCTGCCTCTGTGACCGGCCGAGGCTTTGCTCCGAATGTCTGCCATGGGTTTGATACGGCTGCGAAGCCGGACAGTAGAGCCATCAATGATATCCCAATGATCCCAACTCTCTCCAGACACGCCTCACTCAGTCCCTTCCCAGGCTGTGAAGCCATTGTATGTATATAAGTCCCCGAGATACCTTTCCCTAGCCACCAAAACCCCGTAAGCCACCCTGCAAACAACAAAAATTGTAGCAGCCATGCCATCCTAGGTATCTTTCCATTCTCCGTCTTTTGAAAGCTCCATCCTGATCCAGACACTACCGACTGTATTTCAAGAAAGGGTATAAGTACGACCAGCAAAAACAACAGTGTTGGTACAACTGCCTTGAGCGCGATTGCCCTCGCCGCAGGATTCAGCGTATTCGAGATCTCGCACAGTATCAATTCCGTCAGCACAGCAGCAAGCGCTATGGTCACCGAGAACGCAACAGCGATAACCCGCCTCCTGGCCGTCTTCTTGTCATGCTCGGCATGTTTCTGTCGCAAGCCAGAAGGCGCATCGCTGGGTAGGTAGTGGTTGTTGTCGTCTTTGGTTTGCTGGAGTCCAGCTACGACGGGGAAAATCCTGTGGAGGACAGCGAAGCTGACGATGAGGAAAGTGAGGATGAGCGGGGTGGAGGATATGGCGATTGTGGAGAAGGATGTAGAGCTCAGAGCGCGGCTTTGGCTATGATGGCCTGGCATGCTGCAGGCGTCTTCTTCGCATTTGTCGGCGGTGGGAAGCATTTTGGTGTTGGTGCCGGAGCAGATTCTATGGCTCACAATCACATCGTACTCTCTATAAGGGGAAGATGTTGACAATATATGGATCACGGTGGATGGTATGGCTTGATGTGGGGGTTGAAACTAGCTGTTCCTGAAATTCGTCACCTTTGATAAGCTGCTTATCATATGGTCCACCAGGGCAGGTCCCACTATTCAAGGGGTCGCAGAGTTTCAGAGGCAAACATTGAACAAGACATTAGTTATCCCAAAGGTTCAAGGAGACTTTTTCTTTGTTCCTATAAGTTGCTGCTATCCACAGGCTTTTGCACGTCCCAATTCCCATAGCTTTGTGGAATCCTTAACATGTCTCTGTCCTGTACAACTCCAGAAAACAACCAGCCGAATACAGCCAAGTGCGATTTTATGGGGTATAGGTATCAACAAAAGTAGATCTGGGGTATCTGAATATAACTCCCCACGATCTGTCCGGTAATACATGTACGCCAGATAACGCCAAATATAGCATCCTTGACGGTCAGAAACAGCTACCGTAAACAACAAAGCGCCAGGTTGACAAGCAACCAGAGTCAAATCAAGCAAAGAGCCGTGGAGCCAAACACTCCGCATAGGCAGTTCAAGTAAGAACGCTAGTGGGAGTCATTACGGTTGCGAATGAGAGAACGCTGGTATCGTGCTCATCATCCTCATCATCGTCGTCCATGTTCAGAAGTTGAAACCGGTTCATCACTGGTGCGTCTTTCTTCTTTGGAGCGACGTTTTCTTGACGGAATTGCTGGGGCCTCTCGAGGGGTGCAGCACATTCGTCGTTATCCCACTCAATCTTGGAACCCTTGTAGGTACTATTCCTTGTCAGACTTGCAGTCAATATCTCGACACAGAGCACTTACGAGCGACTCATCATGCATGTTCGAGCGAACATGGCATTGTGGACTGAGTTTGTGGAGATATAAGCATTGTCGCCGCTGAAAGCTACCTTGACGACAACGAGATTATGGATATGCTCGAGGTCGTCCCGAATTGCTTCCTCGGTGTGTCTTCCTGTACGATTTTGAATGACGAGGTTTCTCGTTGCACCAATAGCAATCTTGTTTGCAACATGACCCGGCAGGATAAATTGACGGTCGTTCCACCGAATCTCAACCTACAATGCATAAGCAAACAGCCATTTAGTAAATGCACAGCACATACCCTCTTCCCTCGAATATACAAGTCATGACGCTTCACATGTCGGAAAAATTCATAGGCCTGAGCCTCCTCCAAGAAAGAAACGCTTGCTGTACGATCATGAATCCGGAGATAGATGTCTAACAGCATGCCTCCTCTTACCGCATCTACGATATCTTGGTGGGTAGTCGATTCAGCCAGGTTAGCAAG
Organism: Lachnellula occidentalis; assembly: GCA_007821535.1. Lineage (NCBI taxonomy): Eukaryota > Fungi > Ascomycota > Leotiomycetes > Helotiales > Lachnaceae > Lachnellula > Lachnellula occidentalis. The sequence goes on along the minus strand of QGMI01000945.1, from coordinate 5,568 downwards.
CTGCACAGTTCGCTTGGCGAACTTGTCGAATGTTTGACGTTGGGGTTTTGGCTGTGATTCATTGTTGCCATTTCCTCCATCATAGAAGCAATCTGGACCGTCCGGCATATATGAATTATCATCATTTGCCTGCGCATGGCTGTGGAACCCGTTGCCGTTGGTATCTCGTGGATGCGAGTCAGTATTCCGGTGGGTATAATTCGCATTCCGGTCAAAGGTGTAGTCTTGTCCTCCATTTCCTTGTACGCTCGACAGGGGTTGCTGGCTTAAGAAGGCTGCACTCTCTTCGTCATGAGTTGTCGATTCATCATTTTGGGTCGCGGCCGAATCATCGCGAACCAGGATCTAACGTATAGATTAGCATTGAAAAATACAGAGCAGCTGGAAACAGAAATGGATCGAACTGACAGCAAGAGTCTCCTCGGCAATACCACCTCTGTAGAGGTTGCGTTTGAGGTTGGCTGTAAATCGAATTAACCAACATTTGTGGTCAAGTCTGCGATCGCAGGTATATCTTATACAAGGGTGTATATACCATATTGACGGGAAATGGCCAACTAGAAATATTGTCAGCAGAATCCATTCATCGAGGGTTGTTGGAGGCTCCCTACAAGGCTATCATGGTTGGTTTTGGGTATTGTCACCGTTGGCACATTCAGCGGAGTTGTAAAATCAAGACCAGATGCATGCTGAATTCAAGAGAAGTCAGGATAGTAAGCAAATGCTATAGCTGAAGTTGGACGTACAAATTGAGCTCTATTTTATGGGGTAGCCGTTAGCAATTGTAGCTCTACTTCTGCAATCTTTGGTGCACCGCACTTCCAACACGACTTGAAACACATCTCTGCTGGGGTCATACCTTCGTAGCAACGTCTCGAAATACGCTTTGTCGAGCGTCACAGTTCCGGTGGCCATACTGGGCAATACAATAACGCAAATACAAATCCGTAGCAGCGTGTTCTTTGCAGGGCCTTGGAAAAGAAGGGAAATGTCGAGATGCATGAACCTCTTTCCATAAAAAACGTCCGTGCCAAGCCTCGCTAACAGTGTGGGGCGCTAAATTAGCTTGTAACGAAAGTTTATACGATGGAACGGAACGATGGAACGCTTGGATACACATGCACGCACGGAGATCCTTCTGTCTAGCTACGAAGATCCCACGATGCCCTTTTGTTCCAGCTCCCTCTCATCCACCACAACGTTTCCCTCCATCCAGATACCGCCACAAGCTGTGTACAAAGACTGGAGATGATTGACCCAAGAGAACCCGAGTCGCATGAGGCAATCGTGGGCCATTGCGTCAGATTACCCACGGAAGCCCGAAACATTCGATGCTTCCGAGTACCAGCTGTCTGATTCTGGACTCTATTCTGTGGAAAGGCTTCGTCTTTTCACCAGTCAAGCCATTGACGCTTGGTTGTATCGCTTGATACGAAGCCTTTACCCAGAAGCTAAAATCTTTCCAAATGGCTCTGACTGTTCTTGATTATCCCAACAAGACTGCTGTTTCCGGTGCACCAAGATGATACCTCGTGTATCATTCAACCGTACCTTGGCATGATCAAGAGTCCTCGAGGAGGAGCAATCGTGGCAATCAGCTTACGGAGTAATCACGTGATTACTCATCAACTTTTCCCTGGATATTTTTATACTTGGCACTGTTTCTCGCTGTAGAAATGTTGCAGCCTCATCTCATTGGTAAACGCGTCCATTTTCTTATTTTTGCAAGTTTATATGTGCTTTTCAACTTCTCCTGGTCTAGAGCCATGGTACGGCCGCCATTTGGCGCCATCAAGATGACGGTCTTGACAACAATGCTGTTCTATTGTTGACAGAGACACTGTCTTATGATTAAGTTTCTTCACAGGGCAATAACAGGCTGAGTAGTCATACAAGCGTAGTGCTGAGTAAGAAGTTCCCCAAGCTGAACTTCTGGCTGACCCATAGCCTATCGGCCGACGCTTTTTTTAAGCTTACAATTACCCCTGTCACAATCTGATTTGAGACGGCGACTTTATTGTTCAAAACGTTATTGGGTAGATGTGTTTGTTAAACGCCGCTCAATGCTTGGTGTCCTGCAGTCGAGCTCAGCTGTTTGACTATGTGGAGTCAGATTGTTCTTATATATACTGACGGCCGACTTTACAGCTTGTAATCAGCATTGATCTACCCGTCCTTCACAACTAATCGAACACCCCACAAGAATATTCCCTTTCTTCAATAATCGCGTCGATACAAATATAATTCACTGAGGATGTCAGGCGCGTTCTTGCTCTTTGGGCCCACTGAGAATTCTTGGGCGGTGGGAAATAATGCATGGAGAGCCTGGTATGGTTCCTCTTGAACTTCAAAAATCTTGGCCACAGAACTAAGTTCAACTAACTTCTCAAAAGCCAAAAGTTACCCAGATCCTATGCTCCTCACTTTGAAGACGACACCTTTACAGGATTTACAATTCGGTGGTTTGCAGTTGCGCGAAATGGACTTCATTACTTTAGCTTACAAGGCGCCGAGGGTAAGGATCGCTATTGAGAGGACTTCAAAGACTAACTGGATGAGCAGGTTCCCCAGTTCTTCGAAGCCCGGACCCAAATCTCGAGACCGACACGGCGATCGCAGTCAATGCTGCAGGCGAGCCTGTCCAAGAGGTGGACTTTATGAGCTTCGCGCCTGATGGTGGCTACTTCGTTTCGTATATCGATGGAAGGCATGTACTTCCGTGTTCACAGATCTAAATTACCCTTTGCTGGGGTATGAGATCAAGGAAATTGTGAAGCATGCTAATAGACTGATTCTAGCGTTCGCCTCTCAACAGTAGGGAAGTTCCCAGACTCATTCCACGAGCTTGCCGCCATTTTCATCAATGCTGGTCCAGGCAGGCAGATGTCAGCATTGGAATTTGTTTTCTTTGGCGCCGATGGTTTCCTGGCTGTATCGAGTGCGGGCCAAATATTCTCAGATGGCCTATCTGATGAACTTCAGAGAATCCTGGCTGACAAGCACACCGATGGATGGTCGTTAGGTAAGGCGTCAAGTTTATGTCAGTGGGATAACACACAATACTTTCTTGTATGGACACGCGAAACTCCATACTCCAATGGACAGGTCGAAACCAGCTACTCTTGGAATATCAAGCCATCGGGATGGTTGACAGATGAACTCATATGCGAAGTCACAGAAGGAAGAACTCCTACCTCGCACAATTCAAGCCCGCCCTCGATACATCCTGCAATACTATCTATTAAAGGTCCCAAGAAGGAATTGAAGCCTCTGATCCTTGCATCTGATGAGTTCATCGCTCGCCCTCTCCGATCATACAAAGGTGCCGACCCGCACGAGTTGAGTTTTAGAAAAGGGGAGACCCTAATGGGTGTTCGACGCGACGTCGATGCTTGGTACTCAGCTACCAACGAGAATGGAGAAAAGGGAGTGGTTCTTAGGAGTCACATCTCCTTGTGGAACAACCCCGTCTATTTCGATGATGGCGTAGGGTACTCCTGCGACAGCTGCAAAGATCTCATAGTCGGTGTCTTCTACCACTGCGATATCTGTGGGAACGGAGATTTCGACATCTGCCAAAAGTGTTACATTGGCTGGGGAAACCAGTGCTATGATCCTGGCCATGTTTTGACTCTCAAACAACAGTTGAATGGGAGATCGCTTACATGCGAAGACCCAGCCTGGACAACTGAGGAGACGGAAATCTTGCTGGAAATCTTGGATGCTGATCTATCTCCTATTGCTGCTATGTCTAGCAAGATTCACGACGTTGTTGATGATATTCTTGATATATCAAATCTGCACGTAGGGACACCAACACCACCCCAGATCAAGACTGAGTCGAATCCACTTTCTGAAAAGGAGTTTGCAGAATTATTGGAAGTCGTCATCACTACGGAGAAACCGACTGTGGATTGGGACGAAGTTGTTGGTTTGGACAAAGCCAAGGAATATATCCAAGAAACAGTAATTCTGCCCATGAAGCTACCACACCTTTTCAGAGGCAAGCGAAAGGCGAGAAAGGGGTAGGTTTATCTTCTTAATGCTCGAGGTAATGCTAATTCGATATAGTGTATTGCTGTATGGTCCCCCTAAGACTGGAAAAAGCTACATAGCCAAAGCTGTCGCAGCTGATGTCGGATGCACGTTCTTGAGCATCGACTTCAAAGACATAATATCCAAATGGAACAACGAAGCTGAAAGGTAAACAATCATCCTACCTCAGAACTCCCACGCTAACGGCCCCAGAATCATCAAAACAGTTTTCGAACGCGCACGCGCTACAGCCCCAACCATCCTCTTCCTCTCCGCTCTCGACTCCATCCCCAACGGCCCTCTCAAATCTTGCCTGCTTCTTGAAATCAACGCCTCCCCATCCATCCTCCTCTTTGCCTCTACCACCGCACCCTGGGCACTCGACCCTACTCTCCGCAAAACATTTCGATCTAAAGTCCACGTCCCGCTCCCCGACGAAATGACACGTACAGCCATGTTCGGCCACGGCGTTGCAGATACGCCGTGCCAGATGGGGCCAGCCGATTACGCGAGACTGGGCCGCATGAGCGAGGGATTGAGCGCGGGGGAGATCTTTGAGGTAGTCGAGGAGGTTATTATGGTTCCTGTGAAGAAGTTGAGTTCGGCTACACATTTCCGTCAGGTAGGTTATCCCCTCCCAGTTCCCCCGCAGGTTTCAATATAGGGGAAGGGAATATTGCTAATAGGACTGTGATCTGGCGTAGATGTTCACACCAGACGGCGTAGAGAAACTCACGCCTTGCAACCCATATGACTCCGGCGCTATGCCTATGAAATGGACCAAGGTTCCCGCTGCGATGCTCTTGGAGCCCGAATTGGTGGCTGCTGATTTCTTTGCATTGGTCAATAGTGTGAAGCCTGCTGCTGCAGATGTGGATGTAAGCAGATATGAGGAATGGGGTGCTGAATTTGGGCTTGAGTGATTGATTAAGAAGAGCATTGTGATAGGTGAGTAGTTTTGAAAAGCTTCAAGTAAAATTGATAGGTTGAGTGGGATGACATCTTTCTGGGAATGCACTTAGATATTGGCAGTATTGTCCGATATATCTTGGATAGATTTTCACCCCTTGCAAATTGCACTTGACTAGCGCCTAAAGCATATACAAACTTTGCATCAACATAGTAGGTCCGGACTCTAATTCTCACATCAGGACCTGTCTATTTACGCATGCATTACCAGCCCAAACAGCCACATAAATGCACATACATTTACAACTTCTCCCTCGCCTTTCTCTCCCCATAAAACTTTACGTCAAATTTTTCATTCTCACTCGCCATGCGTCTTCGAGCTTCCTCTATCACATTGGCGTTGGCCTCGTTCTGGTGCTTGTGCTTGAAAGTAGAAGCGGGGGTTTCGCTTTGTTGAAACGCGGTGATTCTTTGCGCGGACTCGGTGGTTTTGGTGCGTTGGTCTGGGGGGGTTCTGGCTGAGAGGGGTTTTGATTAGTTGGGGGTACCTGATAGGGGAGAATGGGTGGGTAAGTGGGTAGGTACTAGGCATTTTTGAATGCGTGGGAGGTGGGTTTGTTATGG